>VDFB02000003.1:391037482-391053853 GCA_007258455.2 Sequoia sempervirens
TCTTACATGTAGAGGATCTCAAATCCCCAAGTTCTACAACACATGCAAGTTACAAAAAGCTATAGAATCACCCTTTCACAATATGCGAGCTTGTCCCAAAAAAGTTACCCAAAAATTAGAAACCCACCCATAAATAGAGCTTCTATTTAGTTTGGAGCCAAAACAACATTGAAATTTGAGTTTAGGCGGTCTGGGGCTGAAAAATTACAACTTGAAGTTCAAATTTCAAAAGAACATTTGCAATTGTATCTTCTAGAAAGTGTGCCAACTTCTCGGGGCCATAACTTTTGATCGAGGACTCCGATTCGCGAACCGTTTGAACCGTTGGAAAGGTCTCGAAGTCAATAACGTGCTCAAAATATGCTACACTAATTTTGGCAAGCTTCAAGGCCGTTCCAGGAACTCTAAGTGCCTCAAATCTAACTCGGAAGATTTTCAGGTGTAAATCTGAGAAACTAAAACTCCAATATCTTTCAACCCAGGAATAGAAAATAAAAACCGTAAGTTGATAATTTCATTATGATGAAAAGGGTATCCAAAAATGTAAAAACATCTAAAAATTGATAAATTTTAAATTTAACTATTTTTGGGTGATGCAAGATTGCCCTTACACCACTGGATGCTCCTGCATCAAATTTGCTACCCACTTTTTGTGTTCTTTGGATAAATATTCACTCCCAGCTATTACTTCCTTATTTCTTTTGTGGAGTGGTTTTCCTTAATTGAACTCTGAATTGACCTTGAGCAGGACCCTTGGTTGAATCCTTTCACACTCATCTCAGATCATGCGCAAAATAAACATTAATTTGGTTTCTAATGAGTTGTACAGCAGTTGTTACGAGGGTCAGGAAATTGAAAAATATTAAGTTTTCTCTAGTGACCACTGTGATTCCAAACCCACAGTAAGCTTTGATGCTTATGTGGTCGAGAAAAAGAAAGAGCACCAAAAGAGAAAATACTTGAAAAGAAAGAAAGTAATGAAAATAAAGCAACTGTGTGGGTGTCCAAACAACTCTATGGGGGCTATGGACGCCCAACTAGCAATAGAGAAATGTTCATGGGGTCACAGTGACAACTTCATTGAGGCTATGTACGTCTGACTAGCAGTAGAGCAATGTCTAGGTTACTTTTGGGGTTAGGCAATCTACATAGCTTGCTTCATTTGATTAATGGTTGTTTGTTATAGTTTATGAAGAAAGGGAACAAATTCACCATACACACACTTCTAAATGTTCCTGTGATCTAATTTAGTTAAGGATCCATGTTCTCCTTCAAGTTCTTTAGTTCACTCATGGAAAATAGCTCCTAGTCTGCAAAACCAGAGATTTTGGGTTCTAAATTAATCTTTATCCTTAGAAAGCTCGAGAGCATTTTCCCAACAGAGTCACCATTTTTTGTGCCTATAGAACACACACACCATTCAGAATGGGGACCCTCTCTTTATCACCTTCATCAGGTTTCTTTTACCTATGCCTCGTTTTGTGTGCCCCCTATTTTGAGTTGCAAATGGTCAAAGAATCGTAAAGTTATCATCTTGAGTTGACCAAGACTCACCACCCTAGAAATTTCCAAGTATTTTTCCTTTGCAGAGTTCCTCTGGCATTTTTCCTTAATCTTTTAAGGCTAGTGCCTTTCGCATCATGTCGGTCCACCTATGTGGGTTTCACATTGCAGGACTCCATCCTCTCTTTTCCATTTTCCTGGTGGCCAACCCAGGCCATCCACTCATACCATGGACCTCGTGTCATCCATCACCACCTTGTTGCCAAACCATTAAATGATGAACCTTTAACTACCACCCACATTGCAGACCTCACCTTTCCCACCACCGGTTATTTTAAAAAGTGTGTTCACCAACTTCGTTGGCCGCCATACAACATTTAATGTCGGTAATTAATGTCAATTTTTTTATAAATAGTAAGGATCCTCCTGTCATTTTCACCGAGACTCAGTTAGGTGCACGATGCTAATTTCACATGTCTACATTTTTCCCCTCTTTGAAGCAATGTACTTGTTGTGTTGGTTCAAAGAATAAACTTGCCACTATCAAAATTCAAAAAAATTATTATTTTTTTGGATGCCCTAGTGGAAAGAAGTACACTAGTACAATTCCCCCTTGAGAGATTGAGCGAAAAGATTAGATTTGAGGGTCGATCTCGCGATAATGAGGATAGACATATGGATGGTTATGATGATCATGCAAATGAGATTGTTCTATATTATCCTAAATGACTTAAATGATGATATGATGTATGTGAGATGGATGATGTGATGATGCCTATATGAATATGCAATGAATGTTTTATGCATATGTATGATTTATGAGATGCTTTAGACTAACAGATCTATATTATGATGATGAACTGATATGCAGAATGCTAATGGTTTGTGGATGCAAAATGGATGCGCTGGTGATGATGATTAACTATTCATGATGTGATGTTAGTGTGGAGAAAAAGAAATGAGAAATGAGATGATGACAATCTAGGATCCAACAAGCCAACTTTATGAGAAATGATGATGAGAAATGGATGATTTGCTTATCAAGAATTGGGATTTTAAAAGGGCCACTTACCTTATGTTTGATAACACGCCTAAGCATGATGCATCAAGGTATAAAGAAATAGGATGGCATTGCACTTAGTGTGATGGACTTTGACTCAGCAAATAGATAAGAGTATTCTTGTTCACACCTAACATATGGAAACCTTGCTAAAATGCACTTTAGAAGTTTCAAACACCTCAGACCAAAACACGGAAAGGTATAACCTATCAATGCAATAGTCAACAAGCTGCCCAAAACACCCTCCATACATATCTAACAAAGAAATTTTTCACCAAGGTTATTTTACAAGAACGTCCAACAAGCACAACAGACAAAAGATAATGAGCGTTGCCCCATTTCTATCTCTCTAAATCCATTTTTTTAGACATCATCGAGAGGTTATTGGAATGAGTGCAAAGAGATAAGTCAAATGACCAAGTTAAAGTAAACAAACAAGCTGATGTTCTTAAATACTACTAACCAAAAGGAAATGTGTTTTTAAGGATAGGAACCAAAACTATTTCCAAAAGATAATTCCCATTCTAGGAAGGATGCATCCTAGGACATGTTAGTGGATGGTGGCATGTCATTTCGTTTATCCAAAGCATTCTTTCTGATGAATAATGTCCATTGTAGGAAGGATACATCCTAGGACATGATGTTATCAGATGTTTGAAATGGGATTGATTGGATGATAGGTTATCGACACAAAGAGTTGACCAACTTGTTTACGTACTAACTTAAACCTGAGACTTGATGTTTTTGAGTTTTTACTTTTTACTAGCTAGACTTGTTTCTAATTGTTTCACCAAAGGTTGAGTATGATGGTCGTTTATTATGAGTAATGTTATTGCGGGTGAAAACAAGATGCGGAAGCTGGATTTTTTCAAGTATATGGATGTTTTTGGAGTTTTGTAATGTTTTGAGGCTGTTTTTGGTTTTTTTTTTTTTGAGATTTTGCAAATGTTTTGATTTTTTATTTTTCAATTTTTTGGAGTTTTCTGAGATTTTGACCAAGAGACTAGCCTAAGGACCTATCCTAGGGGCCTCGGGGGTTGATCAATAGATTAGCCTTGCCTACGTTATACACATAGAGACCACGTAGTTCGACTAATGACTTGACCGATTTACAGATGAAGATATACATGATGAAATGTCAGTTTATTATGACGACTCCTAAAGGAATGACCTAAGTGTCTTGGGGATGATTAAAGATCAACCTTGCCTATGTTCAAGGCTAAGAGACCCATAGTTCAACAAGATGACTTTGTTTTTGACTTTTTGACTGACTTTTTGACCCTGTTTTTGGATTTTGATATGTTTTGAATGTTTTTGGATTTTGTGATTTTTCAATGTTTTTGGATTTTTTGATTTTCTAATTTTTTTGATTTTTTTATTTTAGGACTTCAAGAATATACACAAATCCGATACGATGATAACATGCCCCCAGCATGATGTAATAGACTACTCTGATAAAGGTAGGACAAATTGACCTTGGGAATGGGTCGAGTAGTACTAGGAGGGATCATGATACAAACACAAGACCAAACTATGGTGTGGATGTGGGTGGATGAGTGATGGATGGAGATCCGAATGGAAACGTGATGGATGGATGATGCAGAACAAGCTGTAAAGGTCATGGTGGATGGAAAGTGCTTATTTACACAAGGCGCTTGTTTTCCAGGTTTTTACCTTGAGATACTTGTCCAAAGTGCCATCGAAGTGGTTTTCACTATAGGACAATTTTTTCTTTACTGTTTTTGATCCTTTTTTTTTATTTTTTTGGATTTTTTTCTTTTTTGATTTTTTTGTTGTCACCAAGATGCCTATTTGCCAATTTTTCGCTAAGGTAACCATTTCTTCAGGATATTTTCTGATTTTGTTTTATTTTTTCATTGTATACCTTGAAAGATTAGGCATAAAACTTTTTGAGATGAGAGCTATTCATGGGATCTTACAGAGGTTCCCCTTCGGGTGTTGATAACTGATATGCCCCTGACTTATAGCTTGCTATGATAAAAAATGGTCCCAACCAGTTGGGTTCAAATTTTCCTTTGTTGTTTGGATTTGGGACATTCTTCTGATTCTCTTTTAGTACTAGTTCTCCGACTTGGAAAGTCTTGCTTCTAATTTTCCTGTTATAGCTCCTCTTGAGTCTATTATGATAGACTTGCAAATGATTTAAAGTGTCTATATGCTGCTCATCTAGTAACTCTAGCTCATTCAATCTTGATGCTCCGTACTCTTCATCTGTGATGAGGTTTTGCAGTGATATTCTTAGTGACGGGAGTTTGATCTCAATGGGGAGTATTGCTTCTGATCTATAGACCAAGGAGAAGGGGGTGGTGTCTGTTGGTGTGTGGATGCTAGTTCGGTAGGCCCAAAGGGTGGGATTGAGCTATAGATGCCAGTCATGACTTGCGTCATTTACTATTTTCTTGAGGATGATCTTTAAAATGGTTTTATTCATGGCTTCTGCTTGGCCATTGCCTTGGGGATAGTATGGGGTGGAGAAGAGATGTTGGATTTTGAATTTTTCACACAAGTCACAGACATCTTGATTCTTAAATGGTGTCCCATTATCTGAGATAATGGCTTGTGGGACACCATAGCGACAAATGAGATAGTTCAGGATGAACTTTGATAGCTGTTTACCAGTTATATATGTCATGGGTATGGCTTCCACCCACTTGGTAAAGTACTCAGTGGTAGTTATGATGAAGTGGGAGTGATTTTTCCAATGAGATCGCGTCCCCACTGTGAAAAGGGCCATGGTGCACGATGATGGGATGAAGTTTTTGAGCTAGAGCATGGATGTCATCCCCATGCTACTGACATTGTAGACACCTTTTGGCGTAGAAATGTGCTTATCTTTCTATTGTAGGCCAATAATACCCCATCCTCAACAATTTTTTAGCTAGGGTCATTGCACTCGAGTGTGAACCACAGATACCATTATGTATTTTAGTTAAAGTGGTCAATTTCTCCTCAGCATTTAAACAGCATAATAAGGTTCCTTCTATGCTTCTATGGTACAGGGTACCTCCTAGGATGACGAATCAGGATGCCTTTTTGACAAAGGTTTATTTTAAGGTTGAAGGTAAGTCAGAGGGTATGACAACTATTCAGAGGTAGGTATAAACGTCATGGTACTAGGGATCATCAGGACCAACAATTTTGCACACAAAATCTGATTCTGGTACCGTGAATGCGGCACGAGAAGCTGCTCTACCAAGAATTCATATTTTGGGACATTGTGAGGGATGTCCAGTAAGGATCCAATTGTTTCCATGGCATTTGCTGCTCTGTTGTTTGCTCTGGGAATCTGCTCAAATGTGATCTCGATAAAGGATTCTTTGAGAGTCTCCACTAGTTTCTTGTATGGAGTGAGCTTATCATCCTTAGTCTGGTACTCATCGTTCACTTGGTTTATTATCAACTGGGAGTCTTTGTATACTCTAAGGGCCATGATGTGCCATTGCACTGCTATTTTGAGAACTATGGTTAAAGCCTCGTATTTTGCAATATTGTTGGTGCAGGGGAATGCCAATTTATAGGCCTTGGTATGCAATCCCGTTGTGGGGTGATAAAGAAGACATCGACTCCTGATCCATGTTGCGTATATGAGTCATCAAAGTAAAGTTTCCAGTGGTCAGCTATGTTGAGATTGAAGATGGGTTCTTCTGGAAATTCTGAGATGATAGGATTTTATGACTAGATTGGTGCTTCTACAAGATAATCTACGATGACTTGACCTTTAATTGATTTTCACTCCACATATTCAATGTCATACTCTAATAGTATCATGACCCATTTTTCCATTCTTCTAGTGAGCATTGCTTTTGACAGTAAGTACTTGAGGGGATCAATTTTGGTGATGAGTTTGACTTTGTGCGCCAACATGTAATGTCTGAATTTATGTGAAGCAAACACTACTACTAAACATGCTTTTTCAATGAATGAGTAATTTAGCTCATGACCAACCATTGTTCTGCTGATATAATAGATGGCCCTTTCTGTCCCGTTTTCATCATGCTAAGCTAGAAGAGCTCCAAGGGTTGTTGTTGTTGCCGACACATAGAGAATCAATAGCTTTCTTGGGATCGGTGGCATTAGGACGGGTGGTGTAAGTAGATATTCTTTGATCTTATTGAAGGCTTCTTCAGACTTGTTATCCCACTTGTACGCTACTCCCTTGTGAAGTAGGTGAGAGTATGGATTCTGTTTATCTGCCAGCTATGCTATGAATCTTCAGATGGACTGAAGCCTACCTTGGAGACCTCTCAATTGTTTCAATTTTTTGGGTGCTTCCATTTCAAGGATTTCTTTTACCTTTGCTGGATCTACCTCAATACCTCTCATTGACACTATATATCCTAGCAATTTTATTGATTGTCCACCGAAGATGCACTTCTTTGGATTTAATTGGGCCTTGTATTCCTCTAGCCTATAGAAAATAGTGCTCCAAGTTGCTATGTGATCCTTCCTATTTTTGGATTTGGCTAGTATGTCATCGACATAATCTTCAATAGTTTTATGGATCATGTCATGGAAGATTAAGGTCATGGCTCTTTGGTATGTTGCTTGTGTTTTCTTCAAGTTGAATGCAATCATATTCTAGCATTAGGTCCCCCATGGACAAGTGAAGGCCATTTTGTGTTGGCCTGCTTTAGGAATCATTATCTCATTGTATCCTGAGAAACTGTCCATCAAGGAAAGCATTTTGTGTCCCACTGTCATGTCGACAATCATGTCAATGTTGGGCAATAGAAAATCATCTTTTGGACATGCCTTGTTCAAGTCCCTGAAATATGTGCAGATTCTGATGCCCCCATCAAGTTTTGAGACGGGAACGAGGTTTGACACCCATTTTGGATAATCTATTGGTCAAATGAATCCTGCATCTAATAGCTTCTTTAGTTCCATTTTGACTAGCAAGGTGATCTGAGGGTGCATTTTCCCGAGCTTTTGTCTAATGGAATTTGCTTCAGAGTATACTACTAGGTGGTGAACCATGATTTATGGATAGAGCCCTGCATGTCAGCATAGCTCCATGCAAAGTTAACTTGTCTCTCTCTCAAGAAAGCTGCTATGAGCTCTTGTTCCTTTGACAGTAATGACTCCACATAGAATGTGATGTGCGGGGTATCCTCTGTTCCTAGATTAACTAGATTGCACTTCTTTGCTAGGATCGCTGATTTTTCCTGATGAAGAGCTCTGAAAGGAAGATTGAATCCCCCATCCTCAGGCGCCTCACAGAGGTTTTCACCATTGGATGCATCCTTTATTTTTACTTTTTTTATGTTAGAGAGTGCCACAGTGTGGTTTTCACTCAAGGACTTAGATATTATTCTTAATTTCTCACTTTTGCAACTGAGGGATTCAATCATTTCCCCATAATAGGCCTGTGTATCTAGCTCAATGATGAATCCTGCTTTGTGATCCCCACATGGAATGTTATCCCGTAGTCCCATGTATTTTGAGAGCACCTCATCATTTTTGAATGTGTCAAGAACTGGTGGTCCTCGTTGGTCATAATCGATGAGTTGGGGGTAAACTAGGTAGATTTCATGATTTTGATGGTCTGACTCGAAAGATAAGTTGCTAATCATGAGAAGGGTGGTATCCTTGAAGAGCCTAGGTAGGTTGGTTATGGGATCCTTGTCATCACTACTACTACAAATGTTAGTTATGTCAAACATGAAGTTGTCTAAGACTCGACCTGTAGATACATACCAATGAATTTGACTCCATTTTCTGATGAATGTTTGTCAGTCATTTGACAAACATTTGTCAAAAAATCGATGAATTGACGAAAAAAAATTGTCGCTATTTTTTTGTCGAAATGTCGACGATGAATTAAATGTCAAAATAACAATGCAGATTCATCGGTCATCGACATCATAAAATGACTAAGATGTTCATCGGAATATCGACAAAAAATTTGTGTATCCACTGATGAATTACACCAGAAGTTCGTCACCATTTCGACGAAATGGGCAAGGAGTAGCGTCGAAACAACACCAAAAGTTCGTCGCCATTTTGATGAAATGGGAAAAGAGTAGCGTCGAAACAACACTAGAAGTTCATCACCATTTCAATGAAATGGGCCAAGAGTAGCATCAAAAAAATGCCAGAAGTTCGTCACCATTTTGACGAAATGGGCAAGGAGTAGCATCGAAACAGAAGTTCATCACCATTTTGATGAAATGGGCATGGAGTAGCATCGAAACTACACCATAAGTTCATTGAAATTGCAACGAAATGGGAAAGGAGTTACGACGAAGCCTTCGTCGCAGCTATAGCAACTTTATCCAACCTTTTCGGTGATTCGTTGGTGGTTTTCATCAAAATTTCGACGAAACAATGTAATTTTTTTTTAAAAAAAATATTCGTTGAAATGTACAATCTTGGAGACTCTTGGCGATTACCACCGAAGCCAACCCATTGGTGATAGATCAATCATCAGCATAGGATAGAAAACTCAATCTGATAGTCCATGTCTTGCTGATGACTTTCGTCAGCAAGACAGATCCAATGTCACACCGATTTGACCTCTTCAAGAGTTTTGAACACTGCTGGTTATTAGCAAGACATTCTGAGGGTCTCGCTGATTAAACAAGTGTCTAAGATCAAGTAAACAAATGGAACCTATTAATTTTTTTATTTTTGGGTTCTTTAAATCATAGAATAGATACCATCTTCTTGTGTATAATGTACTTGTATTCAGATTTGAATTCGAGACCAATTGTCATTGCACATTCCATTTTACTTGCACAAAGTATTCTATAAGCAATATATTGATAATTCCAAATGATTTATGGTGTTGTACAACTCTACCTATCATCACAGTTATGTTGTTCCCCCCGAGAGAATCCTACAAAGACAAGTTTACAATACCAAGTCAAATAATATGAAAAATACTTTTCATACTTCCATACAAATTAAATGATTATTCTCATAATGGAAATTGTCTAATTACAACAATAATTCCATGAAAGGTTATCCATGCTTCATAAGAGATGACTGATCATACATACAAACTACAAGATGCATAGAAAAAGCATTACACTTGAGAACAACCAAGGGCTAACAAGGGAAGGAGTTAAGAAAAAACTCTACCTATCATCACAGTTCTAATGTTCCCCCCGAGCGAATCCTGTAAAGACAAGTTTACAATACCAAGTCAAATAATATGAAAAAGACTTACTTCCATACAAATTATATGATTATTCTCACAATGGCAATTGTCTAATTACAACAACAATTCCATGAAAGGTTATCCATGTTTCATAAGAGATGACTGATCATACATATAGACTGAAAGATGCATAGAAAAAACATTACACTTGAGAACAACCAAGGGCTAACAAGGGAAGGAGTTAAGAAACAACTCTACCTATCTTCACAGTTATGTTGTTCGCCCCGAGAGAATCTTGCAAAGACAAGTTTACAATACCAAGTCAAATAATATGAAAAAGGATTACTTTCATACAAATTAAATGATTATTCTCACAATGACAATTGTCTAATTACAACAACAATTCCATGAAAGGTTATCCATGCTTCATAAGAGATGACTGATCATACATACAGACTGCAAGATGCATAGAAAAAGCATTACACTTGAGAACAACCAAGGGCTAACAAGGGAAGGAGTTAAGAAACAACTCTACATATCATCACAGTTTTGCTGTTCCCCCCGAGAGAATCCTACAAAGACAAGTTTACAATACCAAGTCAAATAATATGAAAAAGACTTACTTCCATAAAAATTAAATGATTATTCTCACAATGGGAATTGTCTAATTACAACAACAATTCCATGAAAGGTTATCCATGCTTCATAGAGATAACTGATCATACATACAGACTGCAAGATGCATAGAAAAAGCATTACACTTGAGAACAACCAAGGGCTAACAAGGGAATTTGTTAAGAAATGTCTGGATTGAAGAGAAAATGTGTAGGAAAACTACTAAGCAATGTCAAGAGAATAGAGCTTGTAGAACATATTCTTGACCTAATCAAGCTTTTGAACAACTTAAACAAGATTAAAATACTAACACATACATGAGACATGTAATGAACTTCCAATATCTGCTATCTTTTTTCTTTTGTATTGAAAATAGTTTAAGGTCCATTACATATCATGAAAATGCCTATTTGGCATTAGGATCAGTACAACATCAAATCATTTCCATAGTAGGAAATATACCGTATCAGTACTTTACACAGCAAGAAAGAAACCAAAAAGCACCAGTTGTTTTCAAAACCAGCATAGACAATACAAGTTGATGTTAACAACACCATAGGTTACTGCTATTCAAATCAACGGAAAAAATACATAGTGTTGATTACATTCTCCTCATTGCTAACTTCTTCAATATCAAGGTTCGCCATTGTTTCTCCTTGGGGGTCCAACTGCTGGGGGCCGCATTGTCTTTCTGGGCTTGCAGCTTCATCAATTGCTCTCTGGAGCTTATAAAATGTCTGTTGGAACATCACGGTCTCTTCCAAGCTCAACCTATAGGCAGGTACACTTCTAAGATCCTCTCTGGTATTGTTAGCAACACCTTCAGTTATTGACTTCAAGAAATTCTACATTGAGATCGCCACAAGAGTTGAAACCTGTAGAGCAACAAAGTAGACAGTGAGTCTCTTGCAAGACTCAGTAAGTACCCTCTTGATACCCTTAAATTTATCATCATTTCTCACCTTCCACAAATTCCACATAATCTCATTGGACAAAAAATACCAAAATAGCTTACAATTAAACTTGAGCTTGAAATGACAAAACAAAATATCATGCCAATTAATTTTTCCATTGCTATTCCATACCTTCAGCTTATGGCAGAATAAGTACCAAATTTCTTGAGCATATAAACATTCAAAAAGAATATGTTTGATAGTTTATGGAGTCCTGTTGATACTGCAGATTTCAACACTTTCATGGTTAGATTTATAGGAATCTATCTTTTTCATTAATGTAGAGGTAGGTAAAGGAGAAATAATTATAATTGTAACACTATTCATAGTCCAGTAAATTATGTTCATAATTTGTGTTCAATAGACCTTAGTTTTATCATTATACTTCCCATCTAATACCATATTTTAATCCAGGGTTCAACTATCTCAGATCTAAAGAAGCACCTTCAATTAACCATTTAAAGTACTATAAAATAAGGTAAGACTTTTACTTGAGAAAGATTGGGTACACTTGTAGGATTAAAGTTCTCACAATCATAAGGATTTATTGGCATATAGACACAACCTGCAACATATGAAGTAATGGATGAATACAAGTTAGTGAAATGGTCCTTAATATGTGAGTGGTTTGCAAATTTATTGGTAGAAAATAATGTTACAAATAGATCTACATGAAAATTATGAGGACAATCTACTGTAATCATCAAAATAGATGAAAAGTGCAAAGGAAAGAGCTGAGCTACATCTCTAGATCCTAAAAAAAACACATGCAAGAAACATAAAAAAAGGAACAAACTAGTTTTTGGATGAATACAAAATAGTGCCTTCGGCAAGTGATTCATATGCTTTCACACCTGACACTAGACATTAAGAAGATTTTAGTCTTCCTCTGTGAAATTAACTACATACAGAATAAACCCAAAAACCAATATTATATACCTCCATGTCTAGCCGAGGGTAGGTATAAGAGAAAGAAATTTCTTCAATGCAATGTCAAAAAATATCAATGTGTGTGTAGGTTTGTATTACTAAAAATATCATTTCACTGCCTAAGGAAAAATACCAAAGTGATGTTTTAATTTTCAATCTTCACATAGGCTCCCTTATTGCTACACGTGGATATACAAGCATTATTCAAGCTCTAAACTATTCAAATATTAAGGATTTAATTAGCTATAAGATGGAAAGTTATTGTTTAGACATAATCCATCATCTTTTACATATCTTTAATCACTCCTAGTGCTTCAGATAAATTTGTGTAAATGAGAAAATGTGAATCTTTTATGGCAAAGAAAATTCTTAAAAGGAGGAGGGAGAGAGAAAAGGGTAGGAGGCAAGAGAATGCTTGAATGTATAGCAAAGTATAACATTTTGATCATTATAACAATGAAATGAATCTTAAGTTTGAAGCATTAATATCATTTACAACATTTATGATCAAGAATGAATGTAAGTGGAGAAAATTTTGCATACCTGCAGATGGTACAAAATTTCATGGTTAATTTGAAGCCTCCCATCAACAAAAAAATCCAAATATCCATGTATCTATCTCAATCGAGCCTCTAAACCCTTCAGAGCTATCAATTTTCCCACTAACCTATTATGCACAAAAGTCAAATTTTAGAGTTATGTCATCACTAAAAATGAAAGAAACAGAGTTTTGAAACCAATCCACACACAACACAATGTGGTATTCATACAAAGGCATACAAAAAAACTAAACTCAGAACATTGGAATGGAAACAACTTCAAATTATGATGCAAAGCATGGATTCATGGTATAAAGAATCATTTTTCTGCCACCATAGTGAAAAGTTAGCACTTTCTTTCATCTTTGCATATTGGTTTGATGCTTCAAACGATGCATTTCTTATATCGAAAAGTGCATTACCTTATTGAGCTTCTCTTTGTTTTGAGAATAGTTTAATATTCTCTACTTAACAGGGCCAACCACGTGATGGTGTGTGGAAGCTCATTTGGCCCTTTCCCCCCCTCACATCACTCTCAATTCCCCATACCCAATCATATAACATTAATCATTCATTCATCCATTAATAACATATAACATTCATTCATTCATCCATTAATAACATATAAATTCATTCATTCATCCATTAATAACATATAACATTCATTCATCCATTAATAACATATAACATTCATTCATTAAGATATAACATTCATTAATTAACACATTCACATTCATTCATTAACATATAATATTCATTCTTTCAGTTTTTACATATTATTAAAAATATGGTTGTCACATGATATGATTACAATCACTTTTTTTTTGTTTCTTTTTTAAAGCTACAAAAGTCTAAAGTGGAGTATCATTTTCTAAATCAATATAAGTCCCCCCTTTAGTTGTTCTTCCCTCTTCTCGTGATCTTAATGTATGCCTAGTCATCTGCTCATGGCGTGGACGCCGCTACAAGGGGGTTTGCTGCAATAAGAAAGAAATGTTAAACTGATATGTTTTATTATTATTGTTACAAGTATTTCATTAATTAAAAGAACATTAGAGTGGTTCTCTTTACCTGATGGGTCCACATCATGTTCCTAAACTTTTGTTATAGACTCATGCTCAACATGTTGAACACCCTCTAAATCCTGATCTGCAATTGAAACACGAAAGGTTACATTAATTAATACACCAATTGAAATTAAATATGATTAAGAGAACATGAGAGTGGTCCTCTTTATCTAATGGGGCCACATCATGTTCTTGATCTTCTCTAGCCTGATCATGTTCAACACGTTGATAACACTCTACATGCTCTAAAGTTGAAACATGAAAGGCTACATTAATTAATACACCAATTGTAATTAAATATGTTTAAAAGAACTTTAGAGTGTTCCTCTTTACCTGATGGGGACACATCATGTTCCTGATCTTCTGTAGCCTGATCATGCTCAACATGTTGATTACGCTCTACATGCTCTAAAGTACCAGGATGCACACCATGACCTTCATCTGTAGGTTGTGTTGCACCGTCACCAGCCTGCATTCCAATGTCATGTGCAATATTATCATTGCTTGAATGTTTAAAACAAATAGGCATGTAATTACTTTATGGTGGAAATTAATGTTGAATAGATTGCACAAGTATTCAATTTTAAATAAACTTTATTGAATTTATTTACCTGTGTGTCAGATGTAGTGGAAGATTGTGTTTTCCCAGTCAAGACTCTTAGGCGTTCAACCACATCTCCATAGCCTTGCTGGAAGGAAATCTCCAGGTCCTCTTCTGTGGTAACTCTATTGAATTTAGAGCCCTACATTTTTTCATAAGATCATGAATTTTGCTTCTATGGTGTGATAAAACTAAAATTGTTTTCAATTTATTATTTGGATGCAATATTTCATTTATTGATACTTACAATTTGTGCTCGACTAATTTCATATAACCACTAGAGCCAAGTTTGTGTTTCCCGTGCTTTTCTCGTCTTCCTTTGTTTCCTTACATGTGTCGGGCAGCCTATGAAAAGTTTGAAATACGTTATATTATGTAAAAAGAAAGAGTAATCAGTATATAATTACATTGTTGATAGTATCACATACCTTCCTTGGCCTGGTGGTGTCTTTCCTTTTTTCTTTTCAGCCTTCTCCTTTCTATCCAACACCAAGTCCTTCCACTCCCTCTCTGGAATCATGGGGGGATGCTCGTACTTTTTGTTCTTCCCTAAATGTGACCTATATTGTTCTGTCACATACTTTAGATAGGTACCAACTTTCTTAAGGACCTTGGTTCGGTTGAATGTTTTATCACCGAACAACACAACTAAACGGTTAATGAGCTCATCTTTTAAATGTTGATTTTGAGCATTCCACTGTGTATGTATGGTGGGCCCGAAGAGCTCCAATGTAATATCACTTAGATGTTTATAGAAAACATCATTTCCTACAAAATGATCATGGGATCAATAGTCTAAAAAGAGTGATCAATAAGTAAATTTCAATTGGATTATATATAATAATAATTAAAACATTTTAAAGTACCTAGGACCTTCTCTATCATTATGGGAATGAAATCCTTGGTCACCACATATGTGACCGGCAATATTCCCGTACTAGTAATACGAGAAGATCCAGGAAATGCTGCTAAAACATCACCAATACTAGTGGCCTCTGCATCCCCAGGTACATGTCGTAACGTATGTTTTGGCATGTGTTCGCTGCCAGAGGGTGCATTAACGGATTCCTACATGGTATGTGTTGTTGACATTTCAGATGACAATATAGGCACAGATGATGGGGTCAGATGATATGATGTATGTGCATGAAGATCAAGATGGACACTTGTACCAACCCCTACTCCTTAGGCAGCACTTGCAGTACTCTGATCATGGCCAGGAGCATCATGAGGAGGAAAATAATCCTGTAAAAACAACACATATTTTAGTTCATAACATAAAAGAGTACAAAATATACAACCATGAATGAACTTATGTTATAATTAAATACCTCATGACAGCTTACTTGCAAGTTTTGTGATCTCTTAGTCAATATTGTAACCCTCTCTCTTATCTCATATCTTTGAGGCACTATGAATATCAACTTAACAATTTCTTCATTGCATTTTTTTTGTATCTTCCTTATCATATCGAGAGGGTTTCCTGAATAAGTGATGTCATCATCACAAAATATTGACTGCACCTCACTATGGATGCTCTTGTCTATTGTTGGTTCCTTTCCCCGATCATTCGACTGCAAAAAAGAATATTAAAAAACATTATCAAAATTAACCCAATAAACTTATGAAAAAAACATAATAATAAAAAATTTTGCTCGTATCTAATTTGTACAATTACAATGAGGTAAACCTGTCAGGTAGAAGTGCCTGAAGATACATCACGATCTATGCTTTAGGCCAGAGCCTTCTCCATACAATCAATGTCCCATTGTGACAAAAATTAAATATAAAAAAACATTACCGAAATGAAACCAATAGACTTACGAAAAAAACATAAGAATAAAATGGCATATTGGAGTCATTAATTGGAGGTTGAGTAAAATGGTACATAGTACATACCACCCCCATAGTAACTATGTTTGTAACTAAGAAATTCAAATTGTAATCGATTAGCAACTCTTCCCTTGCAATTATTGATTT
>VDFB02000003.1:391053953-391107707 GCA_007258455.2 Sequoia sempervirens
TTCTATAACTTGCATTTGTTGTAGAACTTGGGGATTTGAGATCCTCTGCATGTAAGAAGCTCCATTTTCTAAATAATAAAATTATTCTATTATTTGTGGGTTATTTACTAAGTCTTGGGCTGCACCCTCATCAAAAGTGAATCGTTCATCAAACCAAGCATGACCACCACATCAGAAACAAAGGAAAACTCTCAACAAAACAAAGTGGCTGGGAGAATGAGAAAAACAAAAGCGACAACACAACAACAAAGCAATGGAAACCTAAACTAACCTATATATAGGTATTTACAAAGACGAGCTCAAAAGAGCTCAAGCAAGGAAGTAATGCTTGAGGTGTTTCCCATTGACAAGCAATGAGAAATCTTCACCAGTTAACATATTGAAGCAAAAAACATTATCTCCTAAAATTTAAGAGATATGAAAGGGGCCATGCGAGAGCTTGTCGAATTTTTCATGTCCCCCTTTCTTTTAATGGGCCTTGGCCTAACAGAGAACTAAGTCAACAATCCTAAAGGCCTTGACTTTGGCTCAATGATCAAACCATATTTTGAGTACACCCTGATGTTTGGAAAAAATTTCAATAGCTTGGTCACAGACTTCTTCTAAGTGGAGCAATTCAGCTAAATGGGCTTCTCAACGATCTCCCTCTTCATAAAAGGTGTTGATAAACTAGAGGGTAGGGATCTTGAGATGGATGGGAAACACAGGCTCCAAGCCATAAACGAGATGGAATAGGGAATCACCCAGAGAGGCCTTATGGTGTGTACGATCTGTCCAAAGGGAAAAACACATTTGGGTGTGCCAATCCTTGGGGTTTTTTATCAAGCAATTTCTTGATCATGGTTATCAAATTTTTTTTTGTTGATTTAGTGAGGCCATTTCCTTCGGGGTAGTAATTTGATGAAAACTTGAGGGTGATGTCATAATCAAAGGCCCAACTAGAAAATTTGAGTGAGGAAAAGGTAGGGCCATTATTGCAGACATGAGCATAGGGGCAGCCAAAATGATTCAAAATAAAGCTTTCAAGAAAATTAATAACCACCTCGGTAGTACATTGTCTACATGTAGTTGCTTCAGTCCATCTAGTATAGGAATTAGAAGTGGTTAGAATATACTTGTGACCCAGAGAGGATGGTGGGCTTACCAGACCCATGAAGTTGAGACCCCACTAAGTGAATGGTCTTACCTCCAAGATTGGTTGCAGTAGTCTGGCACACATGGTAGGTTCAAATGTGATTGTGTGCATCCTTAAACACCGTCGGCCAGTAATACTTGGATCACAAGATTTGATGAGTGGTGGAAGGACCGGATCCATGGCTTGTGCAAAACTTATCATGAAACTCTTTTAATGCTCATGTTGCTTCCTCCTTCCCAAGGCATCTGAGGTAGACCCCTTCATGATTTCTCTTGTATAGTATAGACCCTTGTAGCATATAACCATTTCTCTTTAGCCAGAAAGGATGCTTCTATACTCCTTGTAGGTGAGGCAAACACTTGTTATTCAACAAGTAGTGGACAATTTTATCATACCACTCAAGGGGAGACGTCCTCCAATTGGTATTGTTGTAAATAGTAAGTTTGGGTCCCACATCAACTATTGTTTCTGTTATCATTCAACTGAGGGCTTACCCTCAAACCAACTTCATGGGTTGAATCTCCATGTCATACTCTTGTAGCAGGGTGACCCATTTCACTCTTTGTTCCCCTAACTCATTCTACATCAGCAATGTTTTTACTATCGGGTTAGGCACAATGGAAAACACCTTGTTCTATAAGATGTAGTGTCTAATTTTTTTGACTCCCTTGACTAAGGAATATGCCTATTTTTCCACATTATGATACCTCAGTTCCACATCTTTTAATGGAGCACTCATGAAGGCAATAGGGTGCTCACTTCCTTCATCATCCTTCTGGGTTATTATGCTATCCCACGAGTGATTTGAAGCAAAGGAATAAATGTAAAATGGCTTCAAGTAATCTGGGGTAACCAACACTAGCACATCAACAATTGCTTTCTTAATTTCCTCAAAGGATTGCTTTGCCTCTGGCATCTATTCAACTTTGGAATCTTACTTCAACATAATATTCAATGGCTTGACTATTTCAATGAACCCAGTGATGATTTTTCTGACAAAAATTATCTTTCTAAAGAAGGATTTTAGCTCTTTTTTGCTGCTTGACAGCTAAATTTTTAGAATAGCTTGAATGCACTCAGGATCTATTGAAATTCCCTTTTCTAAAAGAACATGTTCGAGGAGCTTACCCTCCCTAACTCCAAAGATTCACTTCTTTGGATTCAAGGAAATTCCAAATTCTCTACACTTCTGAAAAAATTTGCAAAAATCAGAGACATGATCCTCTCGCTTCTTTGAAAATACTATAAGATCATCCAGGTAGATGATAATATATTTTTTGATCATATCTTTAAAGAAAATATCCATTGTACATTGGAATTTTGCACCAGCGTTTATCGATCTGAACAACATTCTTCTGTATGCGAAGGTTCCCCACTTGGTGGTGAACACTATCTTATGCTTGTCCTCATACTATACCATTACTTGATTATAACTAGAGTACCCATCTAAGGACATCATTTGGAATCCATTGACTATCTACAACACTTTTTCTAAGGAGGGTACTGGGTAGTTTTCCTTTTTTGAGGCTCCATTCAGGTTGTAGAAGTCTATGCATAATCTAATTTCTCTGTTCTTTTTCCTAATTGGAACAATATTTTCCACCCATGTGGAGTGCTTGACTCGAAATATGATTATGGAAGACAACAATTTCTAGACTTTCTTGTAGATAATGGGTTCTAGTAGTGTGTTGATAGGGTATTGGCACTGCCAAAAAGGCATCACATCTGGCCTAAGAGGGATGGTGTGCGTGATGATTGAGGTGTCATATATTTTTAAATCTTCATAGCTCTAAGAAACTATGTCATGGTACTTGCGTAAGGCATCAACGATCCCTTTATTTTCTTCTAGCGTGCACACCTTGCCAATGAACACATTCTTAATTTCCTCAACCATTCTAAGATTATGAGTGTCACACTGATTATTGATGGAATCCTTCTTTTCTTGTTGATCCTGGTCTCTGAATTGATCTAAATCAAATATATGCTCAAACTGAACCATACCCTGTGGAATAGTGTTGGTCTTGAGGTTGATGACCCCTTCTATATCTATTTCAGCCTCTTTGGGCCTTGACTCATCAATTATGTGAGTTGCAAACACATTAGAGATGGTGATGAAATATAAAATGTGCTTTTCGTCATTAAACACTTGGAAGTTGGTGATATTATCAGGCACTGATGGAGAGGAGGTAAGCTCAACAGTGAATTTTTTGAAGCCTGATAGGGAAAGGTGTTGAAGGGTGCTAGTAGCTTGGGATAAGGCATCAGTCATATGGTTCTTGGAGCGAGGTATTAGTTGGATATTAAATGCATCCAAGCCTTCTATGAGGTCCCAAACTCTATGCCTATAATTAGTTAGTCTTCTGTCATGGTAGGAATATACTTTTCTAACCTGCTTTATCACTGACTCTGAGTCACCAAAGACGTGCAACATTTTGACCCTTTTCCTTAGAGCCATTAAAAGACCATGAACTAATGCTTCATACTCCGCTACATTATTTTTACAATAAAATTGAAGCCTATGAGCAACAAAGTATGTCTTACCCATGGGGATGATAAGCTCAAATCCAACTCATGCTCCTTGCTTGGAATTAGATCCATCAAAGTGCAACGTCCAAAATTTAGAGGATTCTTTGGTCCTTGGGCCAGTCAGGTGCACGTCTTTCTTTGGTTGCAAATTTATTTCAGCATCCTTAGATGGAAGCACGAATTCAACACACCTTTGGCTCTATTGTCCCATCTGGATTTTCTCTTTTGGTGTGACATGTCCTATAATATGCTCAACCATTGTTTGACATAGACAACATTCAAATTTTGAGTGGGCAACATTGTGTACCTAGTACCAACTGGGTAACAGGAGCTCTTGGAAGTCCATTCTTGCCCCCAGGTTGAGTTGATCTTGCACACACTTTTTCATGAAGTCTTGGAATCCATCTAATAACCCTATATTACCATCGTCATAAGAATCTATGTCATCGGACACAACCAACATTTATGTGCTTTGAGGTGTGTAAGCTAAATCAGTGGGAGGACTACATAGCGCAAGAAGGACCTCTTCAGTCACCTCCTATTCTTGAGACTCTAATTCTTCTTGGTAAGCCATAGGGTAGTAATTTCCAAACTCTATTTTAGCAAATAACACCCCATTGCTATTGTTGTACTATGTGATCATAAACTTCATGCATGGCTCCTGATCAATACGGATTTGATTTGGCAGCCCCTTCCATGGTAGCCACATGTGATAAAAGTTAGTCACGACATATCTATTCACTGCCTTGGTGAAGTCTCTTCCTAATATGATGTCATATGTTTCCAGAATATCTGCAACTTGAATGTCGATGAATTGTTGCACCCTTGGATCAACAGCAATCTGCGTAGGGATCCAATTGATTTCACCAACTATACTCACTTTTTTTTATCCAATTGGGTCACCTTCCTTTATGAAGGAGTAGGGACTATTCCCAATGCATTACATACAGTAAGAGGCATGAAATTGGCCAATGATCTTGAATTGAGTAGGCAGTTGTGTAGGTTCTTCCCAAATATTATTATAGTAGTGAGGAAGGGTAGCGTTTCTAACTTCACTTGGAACAAGCCCATGGATTTTTTCGCTTGAGCTACTAGATTTTTATCTTTCTCATTGGTCTTATCATTGGTTGACACTTAGTTTTTCTCCTTAGCAGGTTGCTTTCCCATTTGGTGATTTGAAGGTGCATCCATTTTCTTTCCTAATATTTCCTTAATTACAAGCTCATTATGTGACTCATCAAAGGAAACTCTCTTGGAAGATACCTCTTGTGTTGAATTGGAAGAGAAAGTCCCATTAATCATTCTAAAGAAAACATTCCTAACTGCTAGGACTTTGAGCAATTGAAAGGATGACAAACTAATTTTAACCTTATTAGATTCTTCAGCTACATATTCACCCATTTGTTCAATTTCAACCTCAAAGGATTTTCCTTGGGAGGATCTAGTGGACTGGTTTTCCATTTGACTTGGCTACTTGTTTTTATTAAAATATTGAGTCGAAACATGGCGGTAACCCATATTGTTGCTAGCGTTTGGATTAGGTGGAGTGTTAAAGTTATTAGGTGGAATAGAGGTCGTGAAAGGCCCTCCTTATTGCCTATTTCTTAATTTATATGGGATTACCATTTGGTGAAACATCTAGAATTCATCCTTACATAACTCCTATTTCATCTACTAGACCATTATCTATTGAAGTAAAGAGCTAAGATAGAGTATCTTCATTACTTACCTCTTTTGCTTCTTCTTCCTTTGTGGAAACGATCTCCTTTTCAAGCGCATTGCTTTCACTTCGCAAGAAG
The DNA here is from genome assembly GCA_007258455.2 of Sequoia sempervirens. NCBI lineage: Eukaryota > Viridiplantae > Streptophyta > Pinopsida > Cupressales > Cupressaceae > Sequoia > Sequoia sempervirens. The sequence continues at coordinate 391,059,414 of VDFB02000003.1, forward strand.
GGGGCTTGATTAACCATGAGAAAAAAAGAGTCGTATGGCTTGGATGGAACTAGATCTCTAAAACCAACACCATATATGGTATTCTAGACTTCTAATTGATAGATTTCTATAGCTTTCTGGAACTCAGGGCAATCCAACTCAAAGTGCCTATTTGTTTTGTGGATCTGGCACCATCCAAACAAAGCTGCCTTGGTAAGGTATAATTTACTTGTAATTTTTTCTATGTTGACCAGCTGGTCAAGAGCAATAGGAACACCTCCATTGTTTGGTCTAGTATTCCCTGTCTGGTTCTGTCTTTTTGAAGGCCTCCTTTCAAAGCTTTGGTTGGAATTTTGTCCTCTTTCATAATTCTACCTAGAGGAAGCACCCACATCACAGTTGTCTTTGTTATCCCAATTGAGGTTGACTTGAATGCTTTATTGGGAAGCTTGAATGCTTAAGTGTGTCATCTTAGTTGGGATTTTCTTGATCATATCTATTAGTTCATCTATTTGATCCTTCTTTGCATTGTTCAATTGCGATGCTTGGTTTTTGAGGAAGACTGAATGCACTGCTAATTGGTTTTTCTAAACAGGAAGAAACTCGAGCCCTTGTAAATATGCACTTGAGGTGGCTGAGGATAGACCTGCTACTGCTAAGGCTACAAATAATGAGGCATGGGAGGTGCCTGATTCAATGGTGGTCTTGGATGAGGAACCATGGGCAGTTTTGGAACTTGATTCATAATAGGTGTTTGATGTGCCAAGGCTTAAGTCCCAATTCTTGCATTGGATGAGTGACTGGTCCTAAAGAAGGTAGTGGGATGGAATTATTTCTCCCCAAGTTAGTGCTTGCGATGACCACCTTAGCGTAGGCATCTACCAACCTGGCAGGTGGTGGGCACATTCTTTTCACCAATGCAGCAGTGAGGTTGTCTAGGGTAGAAAAATAAACCAACTGGGCTGAAGGATCATCAACCACATACAAAGCTTGTAATCTCATGTATGCATGATGAAACTGATCATTGAAGGAGCTAATTGGTTTTTTTACTTCCCTTCAAATGGACATGAATTATAGATATAACTCTAAGGGACTGATGGGGATCTTGTATTTTTGCAAGGAGTTCTTCAATAGGTTCCAGGAGGTGATAGATTTCATTGGCAAGTTGATGTACCAATAAAAGCCTCTTCTCCAGCGAATAAGGAAAGAGTCGACAAGCCATGTCCTCATGATATATTTGCATGTCCTTCAATGTTGTTTGAAATATTTTGATATGTTCCTATGCTATATGCTATGGATCACGAGGATGAAACTTCATGGAAAATCCCTATGGGTTCTTTGGCATGTCATGATAATCGTTGAAGGACAGTGGAGAAGGATTGTTACCTAGCCAAGCCATGACGGGAGGCAGAGGTTGTACTTGTTGTGCAATAGTAATGTGGTGCTACAAAGGAGCAGTAATGTTTGAAAAATCCCCTTGGAATTGAAGGGTTGGGGAAGGGGTAGTGCCCTGGTTGTGGGAACATGACAATTGGAAGGCAGCTTAGGGTGGTTGAGAAGAAGAAGTGGATGCTAGAAAAGAAGAATGAGTGTGGTGTGGATGGATGGGAGGGAGAGGTGAGGATGGAGGTGAAGTGGATGGAGCAGATGAGGTTGATGAAGTGGCTTTACCTATTTTAGCTCTCTTGGCCTTGGTAGGGGGAGGTAGCTCTTGGAATTCCCCCTTTGTTGGGTGTAGATCTCAATATTCTTTGGAACCTCTCAGGGGAGAAGGAGCCAATTCAATCCAGCTAAACAAAATGGAAGCCCTCCTTCTAGCACCAATTATGGTGATGGATGTTTTAGCACTTCTCAACACAGGTAATGCATAAGTGAATTACCTCTCTTGAAAGACAATTTCCTACAAACAAGTTGTAGAAAACCATCCCAAGGTCTCTCAGGTCTTAGGTCATGAGTTGCTTGGAATGTCTCAGTTGTTTCATGTGATTTGATTGCAATCATAGGGTAGCCTTATGCATGTTAAGTTGGAGGGAGATTGGATCCTTAAATGGAGTTTGTAAAATTCTGAAATAATGCTCTATTGTTGCAAGTTCAGGACAACAATCTAAAACTCCATGTTTGACATCAAATTTGGTTTATGACGATGTTAGAACCTAGTTTTAACTTCTACTTCAAAGAAAGGTCAAAAGGGAAGTGAAAGGTAAGAGTTCCTAGACTTGCAACTATGAATGAATAGTGATAATGGAGCATACTATAGTGGATAGCCTTTGTGAAACTAAGTTTCACTTAACCAAATCAGCTAATAATATCATGAAACTAGTGCTATCTTCTAAGGTATGCATATTTTCAACTATTCATTCACCATGAAGCATGAATAAAAAGATGAATTTTAAGTGCAACAATGAATTTATGTTCAGACTAAACTACTAAAAGCATGCAAAATACATAGAACAACAAATTAAATCTACTCAAATCTATCAACTATGAGGAGATGAATCATGAAACATGGGAGAGAATCAAGAATACACCAAAGCAATGAATTTCTATTGAAATTTCAGTAGTATGTCATTACAACAACTCAACTCTCTCTTTGAAAATGAGAGGAGACCCCCTATTTATAGTTTTCCAAAAGAAAAATGAATGGCCAATATTTAATCTCATTGTGCGGCCAAGATTCATTACAAATTAGGGTTTTACCTACCCCCAAAATTTACTAATATAAAATACATTCCTTGTCTTTTTCCCTATTTTATCCTTTAGTGGCCTGGTACTATAGCACTTTTGTTCTATAGTGATTTTCCCTTTTGGTTGTAGCTACGCTGTTAAGAACTCATCATCAATGATAAACTTTCCTTGATTCTTCTAGATAGTGGCATATTCCACAAATTTTCCCATTAGTTCCTGAAGTTTATTCCACTCCATCATATTTGATTGAGGCACTTGGAAGCATAGCTTCTTTGATTTTCCAGTGATCAGCTCCCAATTCTTTGTACACTTAGGTGCGTTCTTCATCACCTGCTCCGACTGGGCAAAGGCTTGAGAAGAAAAATCCATAAAGTCTGGAATTAATGAATATATTGCCCCTTTCTCCATTTTCTTGTGGAAATATGACCTGATCTTCTCCGAATCTAGCTCGACAACGGGCATGTCGTAATCTATCATAACTTTTAGGTACTCCTCAATGTCCATCCTAGGTTCCTTGACCCATTCAAGGTTAATCTCAACTTCATGGAGCACTCTTTCTAGGATGTCTCTTCTATGGTCTAGGCCCATCTTCCACATCTCTACTAGCCAATGGTCATCCTTTACTAGAGCCAACTCCTTCTCCCATGTCATCTCAGGCATCTTGAGGATGTCCTCGAGGTTAGGATATGTAATCCTATATAATTTAGGGAAGCTATTACAAATTCTCTTCATTCCTTCAAGCTTTTTCTATACTTCTCAGAACTTGTTGGTTGTTTGGAAAACATGGCCAATACCCATATCACCATTCTACAACACCTGTCTGAACCAGTTTGAGGTAGCCTTGGTCCAATTCCTCATTTTCTCCATCTTCAAGAATTCATCTTGGGACAAAAACTGGGGTGTAGAGGATGTAATTGGGGCTTCTTCCTCTAGAGATGTCCACTATTGAATGTAGGTACTGAGGCCCACCACTTGCGCTTGGCACAACTCCTCCTTGGAGTATTGGTCCTTATTCATTTGTTCCATTATCCCAGACACTAATCCTTGAAATTCGTCGATCTTCTGCTCCCTTGTAGCAGTGCCCATGTTGATGGTAGAGATATTTTAGCTAACACCCTCTCCTTTATCCATCATTGGGGTGCTAATTTTCACTGTCCTTGATCTGAATGCATCCATTGCAATGTGGGATCAGACTCTCGACTTCTTTTCCTTATTTTTTCCTATTTGAGCTCGTGCCAAGATAACCTTCAATCTTTCTTTAGGATCGATGGGAATAGGGGCCTTCTTTTGTAGCTACCTTTGCAACGAATCAAGCATTTGACATCCCTAATTTAGTGATTCATGATCACCTTCTTCTCTTTGAACATGTTGAGTCTTCCTTTCATGGCCCGAGGTTTCTTGTTCCATTTTCTCTTCTTCTTCTTCTTCATCTGAGTCTTGAATCCATATGGCCTTTTCCTCATTTGGCCTAGTAGCAGCTATGTTTTTTTAGGGTTGTTCTCCCCTTCAGGCACCTTTTCTTCTTCTTCCTTGAGCTCTGCATGGTGTTCTAGCTCAGGGCTCTTTTTCATTTCAGTTTCTTCTTCAGGCTTATCTTCCTTTTCAACTTCAACTTCTTTTTTTCCCTCCTTCTTTGGGGGTATTTCTTTTTCTTGGTCAAGGCCTTTGTCTTTCCTATCCATCAGAGGCTTCATAGATATTTCCATGCCATCATCAGTTTCCTCCTTTTCTCTAGAAGGCTGCTTCTCAACTTCTTCCCCAATGTCCTTGAGTTGTTTGGACAACTCCTCCTCAAGCTCTTGATCAAAGGGATTTATTACATATTTAGCACTGGGGTCTTCAACATCTTCCTCTGAGGATTGTGTCACTTCTTCTTCATATTCCACTTCAACTATTGTCACGTTCTAATGCTATGGGTACTCATGGTAGTCATCATTAAAGTAGTCCTTGAGTTCCTCATCTATTCCTTTAGTTTCCTCCCTCTGTCATCTCTCTAGTTCTTCTAATATTTTCATGGTTGCTTCCATTTTTGGTGGTTTTTTCAAGGGAGGGATGGGAAGGCTAGCAACATCCTAAGCCATAGTAGTCTAGATAGCATGATTCATCAACACCCCAGAGAGCTTGATGGGTATGCTTTACATATGTCTCACAAAAGCTTCTAGAAGGGTGAGAATAAGCATTATAGTTGTGGTTGTTGAAGGGATTGCAGTTGAGGGAGACATTGAGGAGGATTATAGTGGAGAGGTTGTAGCAGAAGATGCATCCTACACCATAATTGGAGCAGTTGGTGAGGTGGAGGCAAGGTGAACCGAGATATCCACCATGGTCGGAGAGGAAATAGACAATGCCTAGAGTGTGGGAGGAGGAGTAGTAGTAGTGGAAGTGGCGGTGATGGCAAGAGCAAAGGTGGCACGTGGTGACTTTGGTTGCTCAGCCTCTTCCTCCTCTTCATGTAGTGGGTCTTCTTGGATTGTAGGCATCTTAGATAATCTACCCGACTTCTTTTCTTTCTTCAAGGTCTTACCCTCTGAGGCCTTCCATGAATAAACCTTATGCTTAGGCTGGCATTCAGTTATCTCTTTCCTTTTTGTTGATCTAGTGGTGGGAATAGATTTTGGGGCTTCCTCAGTTGGGGAAGCGGAAACTCCGCTATCTGTTTCACTCTTGAGCTCATCCTAAAGTTTATTGTATGTCAAGGTGGCCCCCTAGAGCTTCAATTGAGTGATCTAAGCATCAATACACTCTCTCATTCTAGGCTCTACTAGTTTTTTCACAATGTTGAGGTCATTGACCTCTTCTTCATTCCAGTCTATCAAGGGCAATGGTATTAGTGGCATCATACCTTAGATCCACAATGGTGTCCTCTTCTTCTAAAATTTGGTCTGGAAATAGGAGAAGATTGATTGTATTGATAAAGTAAGTGGTCATACGCATATAATGCCTCATTTGTACCTCCTTGTAGTCCTAGAAGTTTTCCCAAAAATATTCAACATGGTGCAAGTGGGCGTATTCTCTCTTGAAAAAATTCTTTAATTTGTCGTAGGGGTCCATTCTTGGGCTGTCCATGTGGAGATCTAGATTATACTCCATGATTTCCTTTCCTAAATACTCCACACATTGGGCAGCTGTGAGGTCGTACATTCCCTGCCCAAATGTGAGGGGATATGGTATCCCTACCTGATGCTTGCCATTGAGGAGAGCGTGTGCATTCTGTAATTTCCTAGAGACTTTTAGCAAGATCAACTAGTCATTTGGGTACTGGGGAAACTTGTATGGCCTTTGAGAGAAGCCCTTCATTCTAATGTAAGTAAATTTTGGGAACTATATAAACAAAAACCCGAACTTGTGAATGAACGCACAAGCACTGTGCGTGATTCTCCTCTCAAAGTCTCCTCCGAGGAGTCTAATAATATTCCCAATGAAAGCATCATTCACCCTATAGTAATACTTCTTGAGATTCTCATATTGGAGTTGTGGGTGCCTGTCATATACTTTTAATTCCCTTCCTAGAGTTGGGCTTTGTGCAACAAATAAACCTCTATAGGGAAATGGCTCGACTAGGAGATATATCAAGCAAGAAGTCATATAGAACTGAGAGGTCTTCTTGACTGCTAGGAATTATTGATACAAGTTGTCATTGATCATTTTGGCCCAATGAAACTTGGCCTTCCCTCTGATAATCTCCTCGATGAAATAAAAAATCCACTCTTAAAAGTAAGCAACGGTGGGAATGCCCATGACACTGCTTAACAAGGTCACCAAGTCATGGTAATCTTCATAAAAGTCCCTCCTCAACAATTCTTGGGGTACCCTGTTAGCATTGCCCCTCTTCTCCCTCAACTAGTATTGGTTAATTAAATTTTTGAATTTTAGAGGGTCGACTTTCCACATATTTTCTGCATACTCCTATGTATCTTCCATAGGGTCGAAGGTAGGAATATGAAATGTCTCACCTATGGACCTGGAAGAAAGATCTACCAATACTCTACCTTCATGATCACTGATCCTTCTACTTGATAGGCTTCTGTGCAAGCCATTACTAGTTTTGGGGCTACAAGAGTGAGCGGGAAGCCAGGTGCTTTGGCCAAACCTCTCTTTTTTATTTTCCTGGCATTGTCTATGGTTGGATTGACAATGACCCTTTTAATGAATTCGTCTATGTCAACATGTCTGAGGTTCATATATGTGATCGTGTCCTAGATGAAAGTGACCTTGGAGGTGAGTTATATCCCTTGGAACTGATACTTCATCTGATTTGTATATTCTTTTCCTATTGGGACCTTTGTAAGCTTCTTCCCTTTTTCTTTCTCTACAGATGCTCCTGATGATCCTACAGTTGATTCCATAAATCCTACAAAGGTGCAACAAGCATACTCATGTGTAAAATGAGGGGAGCATTAGTGAAATATTATAGAAACAAGGGTCAGATCAAGCATTTCATCATAAAAGATCATAATATTCACTAAAATTCATCATTTGACACTTGTTAGGGGAAGTTAGAGCAATGCGGGCCCAAGAATGCAAGTTTTGCTAGGTTGGCAGCCATCTAGAGAAGGCAGCGTAGAAACAACACAGAAGGTGCGATGACCCACATGCGGCCACCTAAAGCTAGATTTCCACACCTCTGATTCAAGGGCCCCATCAAGGTGTCAAGGTATTTTGGGCACATGGGTCAATGGTTCATGAAATTTTGTAGGTGGTACTTCAATCATTTCTTATGTGGGTCAAGAGGGTGTGAAAGCTAGGGTCATTAAGGCCATTTGGGGTCCCGTCATTTGGAATGATGTTGGAATGGTTAAAGTCCACAAATGGAGTCCTGTATTGCTAGACTCATAGGAAAAAAGGGATGTTCAAGTTTCATTCTTTGAGGTTTGATCATACAGGATCATGTGGGCAGAAACTTGTGGGAGGTAGTTGGGAGGTGGTTGTTTGAAGACGACAGAGATAGGATGACAAACCATAGATGGCAGTCCACACCGTCGAGCCTACAATAGACATCAGCATGGGTTATTCATTCAAGGAGGGTTAGATGGCAGTAGAGGGATTGGGCCCTGTAGGGTGGGAGACAGGTTAGGCACAACCGTTAAGAGACGACGGTTGTGGGACGGTGGGCCACAAGCAGTGGCCTGCAACAACATACCCACATTTAGCAATCCTCCTAGTTGTTTACATGTGATGGGCCAATGGGAAATGAGTTGCGTGGAGTCTAGATAATGGACAGACAAAGGTCCCCGACGGTTTGTGAACAACGAAGGGCAAAAGGCGACCTATGGACGGAAGTCCACAAGGCCTGACCCGTGAGGAGGTTCAGATTTAGGTAGTTTTTGGGAAAAATTGGGATGGCCTTGGGATGTGCAGGTTTCATGATGTGGAAGAATGTGAGGGTTTCCCTGTTTATTATGGGCGTTAAACCGACATCAAATGGGTAGTGAAAACCCATGAAGAACGACCCGCAGATGGATCAAGACTTAAGCATTTTTATTTAGGACATGGGCCAAGCGCAACGCGCTGTGTGGAAAGCTGGAGGGAGGTGACCATTTTGGGATGACACAAAGGAAAGGACGACCCTTGAATGGAAGTTCACAGGAGCAGGCTCACAACGATGGGAGGACCCTTGACTCAAAATTATGATTTTCATCATCTTAATAGCGGCAACAAAGAGATGGCATCGACCCGAATGCACGGGCTTGCCAATGGAAATGACCGAGGTTTTGAAGTTTTTCTTTTGGTTTGATAACTCAACAGATAAGGTAAGCTTGCAAGCCGCAGGGACATGAGTGCTCTGGTCAAGAATGGTAGCCGAAGGGTTCAGTTCTGCAAGGCTTTAAATAGCCGATTTTGAAGGTTTTTTCAATTTTACAATATGGATTTCATGCAGATTTGGATGCTTAATTGGTTGCCTAAAGAAATTTTTGGATTTTTTCCTTAATATTTTTCAAACACAAATAAAACAAACTTGAGAAAACACAGTTGGGGCGGTGGTGAAATCACTTGGAAAACTCGATGAACTGTGATGAAGAAGGCACTCAAATTTGTCCTCGAAGCGATGTGGGCATGAAGGTAGGAGGCACACTAACAATTTATGACTGAGTTTCGATGAAAATGACAAGAAGATACTTACTATTTATAAAAAAATTGACATTAATTACCCGCATCAAAATGTTGTACCACAATTGACAAAGTTGGTGAACATGCTTTCCAAAATAACCAGCGGCGAGAAAGGTGGGGTCCATGGTGTAGGTGGCAGTTAAAGGTTCTTTGTTTAATGGTTTGACAATGAGGTGGTGATAGATGATGCAGGGTCCACGGTGTTGGTGGATGGTCTAGGTTGGTCACTAGAAAAATGGTGAAGAGAGGACGGAGTCCCGTGATGAGAAACCCACATAGGCAGACCTGCATGGTGCGGAAGGTTCCAACCTTAAAAACTTAAGGAAAATTGCAAGAGGAACTCCATGAAGGAAAAATACTTGGAAATTTCCAAGTTGGTGAAACTTGGTCAACTCAATATGATAACTTTACGATTCCTTGACCATCTAAAAATCAAAATAGGGGGCACACAAAATGAGGTGAAGGAAAAAGTGACCCAAAAAAGGTGAGAAAGAGAGGGTCCCCATTTCGAACGGGGCGTGTGAGCTATAGGCAGAACACCTACCTATTCTATCTAACAATCTCAAATCATGATATTGCTATCAAGATTCAACCGTGTAGTTTTACGAGTCAAACTCTTTGACGCATGTTTCATGAGTAGTGGTTCACAAAATCCCATCTCTGATGATAGTGAATGGTCCCTTCAACACTCATTGCATCTAGGTGATTCTCATAGAGGTGAACCATTGGGCCTTCACGGGAGGTCACCCATCCCAGTACTACTCCAGCTCAAGCACGCTTAACCATGAAGTTTTCTCCATGGTTAAGCCCACTTAGCTTGCAACCCCATTTGTAGAACCTTCAACAAGTGTTGTGCCTTATGAACCATTCATTATAAAGCCCCTTTAGCTCATTAATTGATAAGTAGAAGGTAATTTCCACAATGTGTCAAATTATGATATTGCTATCTAGATTCAATTGTGTAGTTTTACGATTCAAACTCGTTGACCCATGTTTCATGAAAAGAGATTCACAAAAACCCATCTCTCATTATAGGTGTTGAGTGGACCATTCACTATCATGAGATATGGGTTCTTGTGAACCACTAATCATGAAGCATGGGTCAATGAGTTTGAATTGTAAAACTACACAGTTGAATCCTAATAGCAATATCATAATTTGGCACACCGTGGAAAATACCTCCTACTTATCAATTGATGAGCTAAAGGAGCTCTATAATGAATGGTTCATAAGGCACAATACTTGCTGAAGGTTTTGCAAATGGGGTTGCAAGGTAAGTGGGCTTAACCTTAGAGAGAACTTCAAGGTTAAGCACGCTTGAGCTAGAGTAGTACTAGGATGGGTGACCTCTCGGGAAGGCCCAATTCTTCACCTCTCTGAAGATCACCTAGATGTAATGAGTGTTGTGTGGACCATTCACTATCATCAAAGATGGGTTCTTGTGAACCACTACTCATGAAACATGGGTCAATGAGTTTGACTCGTAAAACTACACGGTTGAATCCTAATAGCAATATCATAATTTGAAACACTATGGAAAACACCTCCTACTCATCAATCTCAAATCAAAATAAGTAGGAAATCCAATGAAAGTAAAGACATTTATTGAAATTTATAAAGTAATGAAGTTATAGTTTACACATCTAGAATTAAATTGACTAAAATATTATATACAATTTTTTGATCATCGAAATCCCTTTTGGGAAAGTTGAGAGCATACTATTGATAATAATCTAAATAAGAGGAACATTAAGAATTCAATATCAATATAGTAAAATATATTTCATTTATTTGAAAGGTATTACTTAACGACCCAAGAAAAATAAATAACAATGTTCTACAATTACTAGGATTATTAAAAATTTAGAGAACTTGATAAATAAACAAAATATGATACAGATAAGAATAAATTGATATTTTTGTAAAATAATAACTAAGATAATTAAAACTATAATAAATTGATAACTATGAAAAATAGTGATATCGTGTTAACAAATATTTTCTAATGAATATTGAATCAATTATAAATTAATAATAGAGAGTGGATACTAATTAAATTTTTCATATATAATACTAATCTAATATATAATCAAATATAACAAATTAAACTAATAAATCTCTACTTGACCATTGTTTTATACTTATGGGTATTGAAATGATGAAAATGTGGGATGTTTGCTATCATATGGTTTAGGACATAGAGCACACTCACACTTCCAATTTTATTCAAGGGTAACCCTAAAGATCGCAATGCCAAAGAGAAAGAAATCTTGTAATAGGGTTGTCCTAGGAGCTCAATATGATCTAATGAGGGGTTCACCACCAAGTTTTAACTTGGAAAAGATAATGAAATGCAAGATGAAATGAATAAACCTAATTAAATGCAAACTAACACTAAATGACCTAGAAAATTGAATGGAACAACACAAAATGATACAAAATAAAATTCCTGCACTTGGAAATCTAGAAATGGCTAGATGGAGGTTTAAAACACTAGAAATTGAAACTTTATTGCTGACTGGGACTCATTCACAAAGATGGGAAAATCAGTCCAATTTCTAGAAAACTGTGCGGGAACAAGAATCTGCTAAAAGGGTATCCAAATTTACAAAAACATGAAATCTAACTGGAGCTGGGACTCATTCACTAGAAGCGGAAAATAAATCCAATTGGGATTTTCTAAAACTTCAAAGGCAGATTGTACTCTTCTCTATCTGCATTGTCCTTCCTGATTGGTTTTTGGATCCATATCTCTGATTTGTAACTTGTAGATCTTCTCCAAGGATCTTCAAGGCTTGATGACAACTTTTCTTTAATATCCCTCCTTGGGAAATTTGCAACCTAGCCTTGAAAATAACACACAAAGGAGAGGAAAAATATGTTGTTGAGTTAGTGGATAGGGGTTTTCCTTGGTCAAACCATGTTTTGGAAATGAATCCTTGAAATGAAATCAAATAAGAATAAAGAATGATGAATGAGCAAATGACAATGTTAGAACTCACCAAACCCTAGCAATAGAGTGCTGCAAATATGCTTGAGATGGATGCAATGGATGTTGATCTTTGACCCTTGCTTGAATGACGTGGATCTTGAATGAAACACTTAGTTGAATCATAAACCCTACATCACAATTGCTAGCACAATAACAAACATGATGCATGAAATCCTTGACATGATGATTGATGTTTGAATGATGCTCTAAAATACTTGATAATATGCGCTTGAATGCTCTTGTGAATACTTGAATGATCTTGTAAACTATTGATTTCTTGTTAGATTGCTAGGTGAAAATATGAGTGAAAGAACTTTGTATTTATACTCAATTATGCAAGAATTCCCAAAATTACAACACTACAGGCTGACATCAGATCTAGGAGAATAAAATCCGACCAAAAATTTAAATAAAAGTTCTTAGAAATGTGTGAAAACTAGTTTGAGGCCAAAAGATCTAGGTGGGACCCATTCGTGCAGGGTGGTGAATGAGTCTCATATCACTAAATCTAGGCCACACAAGCTAGAAACACCTGAATTATGATTTCCTAATGATTGGTATCAGGATTATCTTCAAAAAGATGCAATAAGTGAGGCTTGTAGATGAAAAATAGGGCCAATTAAAGCATAAGAAAGCCCAATTATTAATGCCAAGCCTAGAAAATTGTGAAAGTGTGTTACAACACTTCACAACACTTTAAACAAGGCAAGATTAATGTTTATTTTGATTTAAAAGAGATTTATTAGGTTCAATTAATTAATAAAACCTTAGATAAGTGTGAAAGTGTGTTACAACACTTCACAACACTTTATCAAGGTACCATTTAAATCCATTAGTTCACAAGGGCTCAAGACCTAATGTGAATATGTTAGGCATATTACAACACTAAATCAAGGCCAAGTTAAGAAGACCTTTGTTTGTCATTACAGATATCACCATGATAACTAGTCTATGGAAATTAATTAATAGTTGAAAATTTCAATTTAATTGCCAAAAACTCAACTATAACTATTCAATACTCATTGATCATAGTTAAAGTTAACTGTATAATAATGATTATCATCTTGATAGCATTAGTTACACTAATGTAAATAAAACATTACAATAATTCTCTTTTTGTTAAATAAAAGTGGTAGAGCCACTGTAAAGTATTTCCATTGATAATAAGAGAAATGATTACAAAAAAGGCACAAGTATAGATTCCTTAAATATCTTGTCCAAGAAGACCAACATATGGACAATGGCCTTGAAGGAGGAATGATAGAATTACAAGATCAAAGATATATAGCACAAGACCTAGCACATTTCTAAGACAATAGAATAACAATGGTTTGAGCATGGAAGGCAAAAAACACAAATGTTGATAACCATGAAATACCACTTTCCTCTAGTAAATCAAGGTTGGTAGGCGGAGGGAAGAACAAAGTGGAATTTGGATCTTCCAAATCATCCCAAAACAAGAACTGCACCACATTGAACATACTTAGCAACGTATCAACCAAAGTGTTACTGAAAGAAGACCTCAAAACATTTAGTCAGGCCACAAATTCAAAAGAGAAATCTACAACCAAATCATTAACAATTTCACAAAGTAGGCAACCAAGAGTAGGAACTAAGAGCAAGTGTTCACAATAGAGAGCACCACACACAAGATTGGGGCCAACACAAAGGTCAAAAATTTCTAAAGAAGCCTCAAGCAAAAACATTGGACAAACATGAGGCAACAAATAATTACCTACCATGAATTTCACAGTTTTAGTGCATCATAGAACATCCATAATTTTGGACACAAACATGGATGCCAATTAATTAGGAAGAGCCTTGAGATGGTAAGAAAATCAACCTTGACCCAAAACCACAATAATTGCATCAACAACGTGAGAAAATTTCATGGAGAAAGCCTTATAGAGCCTATCAGCTGAGGTCGAGTGAAAAAATTCAACTTCATGATACGGAGCTCGAATAAAATCCCTTAACATGTTATCCATGATAAAGCATGTATAGAAATTTCCTTGATACTAGAGAAAACCAAATATAAAGTTTTCCCAAAAAAGACATGAACATATTCAAGTTGGCCAAGCATGATAAGAGCCAACTCCTGAGAGAAGGAAAATCATCATAATAATTGACAATAATGCATATATGAATATATTAATATTTAATAAGGGTGTGTGCAGGATCATCATGGAAAAAGTAGGCCCTTAAGTGGCGATGAAATTCAAAAAAATTAGAGTTAGGCAACTTGATGTAAAAATTTGAATAAGTTATCTATGTTATTTCAAAAATATGTAAGAATAGAATATGTATCAAACTGAATGTAGTTTCTAAACTACTAGGTTTATTTAAAAATAAATAAAAATCTATTTGGTGAAAATTTGAAATTTCAATGCAATAGTACTTAAATATAAAGGGAAAAATAAATAGGTGTAAATGACCACCCTAACCACAATAAAATGATAATATTTTTTATAAGATTTTAGATATAAGTAGAGGACTCATGTCCTGATGTGATGCATATTTTTTTAAAAAATTTCCAAGTAAATAATTAATTATGAATTTTTATTACAAATTTTAAAAAATCTAAAAATTGTATGTGACCACCTTAACTTGGTCAAAACTTCATGAAATTCATTTTTTTTAATCTTATAGTATGTGAAGCATAGAATGTGACATATGTTTTGGATTCAAAAAATGTGATATCATTTGAAAGCTATAGATGTTTTTCAATCAACCTATCAATCAAGACTTTAGTCGTAATTCAAATAGAAAATGAATAATAATTATTTATTAAATTCAAATTAATGTATAATTTATATTTGTGGAAATCTAAGAATCTCCTTTAAAAATCCTTTTCATTTCATCAATTTTGGGTACAAAAAAAATCATCAACCACATACCCTACACATACCCATCATATCGCCACTTTTTGGCCCATCATGATCCTGCACATACCCATAAAAGAATTATAATGATGAAAAATTATGATCATCATTGGTGTGGCTAAGTCCTTTGGTAATTTTCTCTCATTGGATAATGTCACCAATGAACATTCTAGGATGGTGTTCACTCACTTTTATGTAAGCATTGAACCTAAAAAGTTTTACCTTCCTCGATTACTCTAGAATCCAAGCTTAGTAAGTGGCCTCAATCTATTGAATATGCAAATGCAACTCTCTTCTATTAAATTTTCTCAGTTGTTGGCCATCTTTGTAATGCTTGGCCAAAAAGGGTGCCCAAGGAGTCAAATCCCCAAAACAAGGGAAAAAATGTGGCTCTTCCCTCCCTATGGCATTTTTCAAGGTACTCTTTAGATTTTCCTTTGACCCAAACTGAGTTTGAGGTGGCTTCACCCACTAGTTTCAATATTTCTCATTTTTCTTCTGAATCTACTTTCATTTGCGAGGTTAGTGATTTGATTGAGGTCTTCAAGAAGTTTTTTCAACCATCCCTTAATGAGTTTTTTCCCCTAGATTTGGACTTCTTTAATGAGACACCCCTCTCCTTGCATTTCTCTTGATCTCTGCTCAAAGACACACCTATCTCTACTACCTCACCTTGATCTAACTTTGTTCGTACTATTATAGAACCCCAACTAAAGGTCATTCTATCACCCCCAATGGTGACTTACCTAGACCTAGTTATTCCTTGTTTGGTTCCCCCAGTCTTTTCTCTTGCTTTGATGGTATGCATTTCCTCTCTTACCAAGTGTGAGACCACCTCGGTTTTTTTTGGTTCACCAAACACCTCAAAAATGCTAAGACTAAGGAAGTTGGTCAATGTTGGGACCAGATCAAAACCCAATAGAAAATCTTGTAAAGTTACAAGGTAGAAGAACAAAGCTCAATACATTGCTAATAAGAATCAAGTTCTTTGGAATGTTATGTGGATATAATGGCCTTCATAAGAAGCATATCTTCAGGGATATCATTAAAGAACACGAGCCTAAAATTTTAGATATTCAAGAAACAAAAATGGCTGCTATTGACTTTGATAAATCAAGTAAGTGCATTTGTCTTAATGCTCTCTATTTGGTGGTTGATTTGAAGGGGATTTTGGTGGTCTTATCACCATGTGGAAACCTTTCTTAACCAACTCTCTAGTTTCAAAGAATAAAATCTATCCCAATGCCTAGTTTTCTCAATTCTCTAGTATTTAGGACTTGGTTTTGTCTAATGTTTATGCTCCTAACATTATTTTCCTCAGAAGAACCACCTATACTTGCATGTTGGGTTGTATAAATTCTTTCCTTCAAAGTCACTGGATGTTGTTGGGAGAGTTTCACAACCCTCTCTTTCCCTCGGAGAAGATGGGTGGAAATATTGGTTTGATTGACAACATATTGGATCTAAACATTTCCTTTTAGCAGGTGGCCTTTCAAACTTGGAACTTGAAGGAAGCTCATTCACCTAGTCTAACAAAAGAATAGGAGAAAATCTAATTTAGGTTAGACTAGACCATGGGTATGTGTAGGATCATCATGGAAAAAACAGGCCCTTAAGTGGCCAAAAAAATAGAAAAATCAGAGTTAGGAAACTTCACGTAAAAATTTGAATAAGTTATCTATATTATTTCAAAAATATGTAAGAATAGAATCTGTAGAAAATTGAATGTAGTTTCTAGACTACTAGGTTTGTTTAAAAAAAAAAAGAAATCTATTCGGTGAAAATTTGAAATTTCAATGCAATAGTACTTAAATTTCAGGGAAAAATAAGTAGGTGCCTGTCTGACCACACTAAGCACAATAAAATGATAATATTTTTTTATAAGATTTTAAATATAAGTAGAGGACTCATGTTTCGATGTGATGCATATTTTTTTCTAAATTTTTCCCAAGTAAATAATTAATTATGAATTTTTCATTACAACTTTTAAAAATATAAAAACTTCGTATGTCGACAACCTTAACTTGGTCAAAACTTCATGAAACTCAAATTTTCTTTTTTTAATCCTATATTATGTAAAGCATAGAATGTAATGCATGTTTTGGATTCAAAAAATGTGATACCGTTTGAAAGCTATAGATGTTTTCAATCAATCTATCAATCAGGACTTTGGTCGTAATTTGAATAGAAAATGAATAATAATTACTTATTAAATTCAAAATAAAGAATAATTTATATTGGTGGAAATATGAGAATCTCCTTTAAAAACCCTTTTTGTTTCATCAATTTTAGGTTAAAAAAAATTCATCAACCACATATCCATCATATTGCCACTTTTTGGCCCATCATGATCCTGCACATACCCCCATTTCCTTGTCTCCTCTAATTAGGATTATCTTCCTACTCTTTATCCTCTCTTGTAAGGGTCTACTGCTAAGTTGGAACACTCCTCTTCCTGCTAAGCACCATTTTCATTTTGATTTAATGTTTTTGCATCATCCCCACCTTAAAGGGATTTTTCAAGATTGGTGGAATATTAAGTTTAGTGGTTCAAATATGTTTAGTATTTCCTTCAAACTTAAAAGATAATTAAGGAAAAATCAATCTTATATAATTTTCATAATATTATTGAGAAAGAACAAATTTATAGGAAATAGCGGGTTATAAATCAATCGCTTCGTGAGGGGGACAAAAATACCAAGTTTTTAACCTTTCCACCTAAACCAAAAAGAAATAGGGTTCAAAATTTTAGGAGATGGAACTAGTGGGATAGGGTTCATATTGCACTCTTAGTTCATTAGGAAACCAAGATCCCTCAACCAAGTGACTCAATATATAAAAGGGGACACACAATACAATAACAAGAGTGTGTACAGTTTCCTTAGGTGTGATTAAAAGGGGGTTCACCATTAAAATGAATCTTCAAAGGAGAAATGCAAACCATAGTGCATTAAACCCTATAAAATTGAGACATAAAATGAAATGAACAAATAGGAATCAGAAAGAATAGAACCTGGAAAACTGAAGAACTCCAAGCAAGGTCTTCAACTCTAAAATTCTAATTTTTGAAGTGTAGTAGGACTCATACACCATACTAGGCAATTTAGTCCTACTACTAGAATATGGTTAGATTCTGGAATCTTTTGGTCGCAAACTAGGATCTACAAAAAAATAATGAAAAGTGGTATATTGGGACTCATACAACGAAGATGATGATTTATTCATAGTATTAGGGTTTTATTGAAACTTCTATAGCATCAAGTGATCTTTTGTATCTTTCATCTCTTCTGATATCCAAGACTGAAAGTATGAATTCTGGCCTATAGCTGAGTTTCCATGAAGATGACAACTTTGACAACTTTCTTCAATCTTGCAACTTTTTCTTCAAAGGATCTTTAAGCTTCAAACCACCTAGCTCTGCAAACACATATGAAGAGGGAAAAATGTTTATTTTTTAGTGGATAGGGGTTTGCCTTGGTCAAACACCCTTTTGGTAATCAAACCTTGAAATGAAATGAAATAAAATGAAGGAATGATGAATAAATAACATGCATTGTTGCAACTCACCAAACCCTTGAAATAAAGGATGCAAACTTGTGTGAAATTTCTCCAATGCATGTGGATCTTGACTCTTGATCTTGATATGAGATAATGTCTTTGAATACTTTCTTGAATCATGAAAACCTACATCACAAATGTTAGCTCACAAACACACATGATGCATGAAGACTTTGAGATGATGCTTGAATCTTGAATACTACACCAAATGCTTGATAATATTCTGTTGAATGCTTTATAATGTTCTCACTTTAAGTCTCATAAGATCACTTGAATTGCTAGGATGCTTGAACTCAAAATCGTTAGGAGAAACTGTGTGAAATAACCTTGTATTTATAATTGTTTATGCCAAATTTCATGAAATTACAACACTACAAGCTGACATTAGATCTACGAGAATAAAATTCCACCAAGAATTAAATTCAAAATAGGTCCAAGCTAAAGCGGAACTCATATGCTATTAGGGGCGTATGAGTCTTAGTAGCTTAAACTTGGGACAAAAATTTTAAGAAATGTTAAGTTCAATGCAATATTCAGGATCAAGCCTTGAATCCTAGGTTGGAACCATATGCCCAGGGTGGGGTAAGAGTCCTAGAACACTAGATCTAGA
This sequence comes from Sequoia sempervirens, assembly GCA_007258455.2. NCBI lineage: Eukaryota > Viridiplantae > Streptophyta > Pinopsida > Cupressales > Cupressaceae > Sequoia > Sequoia sempervirens. The sequence goes on from VDFB02000003.1 coordinate 391,078,228, forward strand.
ATACACAACCCAAAAAAATAAATGTGATTGGTCATTAGTTAAGTTTTAGGATTATCCTTAGAAAGATGCATTAAATAAGGCTTGTGGATGCAAAATAGGACCAAATAAGGCATAAAGAAGCCCAATTTTAGCAGGAAGGGCCCAAACAAGTGTGAAAATGTAAAGGGATACATCTTTCTACACTTATTTTAGCCCCCACTTTAGTGAGAGGAGGAAATTTCTTTAGACTTACACTAAAGTAGACAAACTCAGATCAAGAGGGGTCCAAGTGTATCTATGCTAGTGAGATAGGATGGCAACGATCAAGATGGATGATCAAGCCACCAGGACCAAGATCCTATGGATAACCAACATAGGCACAAAAGAACATGCATGTGAATAATGTATGAAGCAAAAATAAGATACACACATACACTGCAAAAGATAAAAAGAAGAAATAAAAAGAAAATAGAGGATGGATCAAGCCTTGATCGTTTGTCCAATTCTATGTGGATTGGATCTAAATTGTTTGTCCAAAAAAGTTTGCAAGTGGAATGTGATGTCCACTATGCAAACCAAATGCATTCTCACAAGGGCTAGTGGAACCTCAGGTCATCCACCAGGTGAGCCCCTAGAGACACATATGCACGTGGTCGGTATGTGCTTACACAAACAAGTAGGTGGCTATGGGAAATTCATGCCCAAGTTTAGATCCTATACGCTAGCCATACCTAAGTCATACCTCCTAATAACTTTGATAAGGCAGCATAGAACATGAACATTGAGATTCATGAGGCAAGAAAAACTTCATATGCTAACACCCATGAACAAACATGATGGCTCCACAAGAAAACAAAGTGTGTTATGCAAGGTGGCCATATAATAGTTATTGTAAATGAAAAAAAGTGTAAGGTATGTTCAAAGGAGTTTTTCTTAGTTTATGTAAGGTATTAACTTAGGGAACATCATGCCTAATGTCTCCAAGAGAGGACCAATTGAAGAATGGAAGATTCACAACTTAGGGAATGCAGTGTGTCAGAGCAAGCCACTAAGAGGAATATAATATGCTAATAGAGATCATTCTCTTGAAGAACATCACACCCAACGTCACTAAAAAGAGAAAGATGCATCACATGAAATAAAAAGAATACATAATGAAACATGAGTTGCAAAATAATAATGCTAATGTATGCCTCCACTTTAAAGAAATTTCTCAACATCATGCTGCGAGCAATTAATTTAAAGTAGAAAAAGACATGAGAGCTTATTTAGAAAGCCCTATGCCAAGTCATATGTTTCCAAATTAAGCTCTATCATGAAAATGGGTTGCCCACCCCACAAAGAAATACCAAAATCACATAAGGGATCCACAAATTCAAGATCAATATGTCTTTGCTACAATATTGTTATAGAGCTCAAAAACATTATCATTCCCCAAATACTCATGGAATAGAAATAATGACACAAAAAGAGTGAAACAAAAGAAAAGCTCTCAAGTCAATATGGAAGAGACATAAATGTCTTGACACCTTGCATCATCCCCAAAAGGAAAACACAAGACAAAGAAAAGGTAAAATTCTTACGACATAAAGAAGAGTGTACAAATAGAGGAGTGTAACAAAGAGAGAGATACATAAAAAAAATAGTACAAGGGATCACATTACACACATGCAATCACATAAAAGATCATGAAAATAAAACAACGCAAAAGAATAGTAAGACACATGTGAGTCAACCTTTAGCAGGTCGTCTGCATCCCAATCGTGTTCATCGTATATAGAAGGGGGAAAACTAACCAAAGGGACAACATAAAGTGTGGTACTAGGAAAAGGCTATCTAATTTTTCCCCCACTGTGTGCAAGACAAGAATGAGCTGAGGTAAGTGATGAGAAAGAGATCCTTGCATTTTGGAATGATTTTCAATGAATGTTAAAACATAAAATAGTGAGGATGTTATGATCCTACAACTATTAGATGTCAAGGAGTAGAAGGGAACCCTTTTAAGGGACTATCTCTATGATATCAAAACTTTCAAATATTTGTTTTAAAGCACAACACTCATCAGTACTATGCCCACAAACTCTATGGTATCAATAATGTGACATGTTTGAATTCTTAGGATATGGTTTTGGATTTTATTTCATGGGTGGTAATGTTATAAGTCCTTGAGTTAGAAGTATGTGTAAGGTTCTTTCAGTTGTAGACATGGGACAAGAGAATTCTAATTTATTTAGTTTGTAAGAATTTCATTTCTTTCTAGATTCACCAATTTGTTGAGTTAGATGTTGAGGAGGACCTAAGATGATCCTATTATCCTTATCATTGTTATGAGGCATTGGTTGTTCTTTAGGAAGAAGGATGCTTATATCGGGATGGGGATCTTGATATCCTACTCCTTCGGTATCCTTAGTTGGTACTTGGTCTAAGAGTTAATGAATTTCATGTTCGCTTGTTATGTCACATCCTTGTTTTCTTAAGATCATGAATCCTTTTCCATATGTCTCTTCTAGGTTGATTGATCTCCTGATTACTTTGTTAACATAGGATGGTTGAATTTTTGCTTAATTAGAGGTGATAGGATCACGTATTGGAGGGAGCTTAGGCTCAGTTTGTGTCTCAATTTCAGGATGTAAAAGACCAAACATATCAAGCTTTGTTGGTTGTTTAATATAAGGATAAAAGGATGCATTAGACTCAAGCTTAAGGCAATTATTTATGAAGTTTTCCATGATGTCATCATCTTCTCCAATGATGTGAACATCATGACTCAGAGGACATGCATTAGGAGTTGATTAAGCATGAGACAGTTCAATTTCATTATGATAATTTCCAAAAGCATAGCTTGACACATCCACTAATGATTTCAAGGACATCCAAAACTTGCTGAAGCACATATTCATATGAAATGCAATGCAATTTTTAGATTCTAAACAAGGTAATTTGCTAATTACACTATGCCACAATCTAAAAATGAAAATTTTTAAATGAAAATTTGAAATTAAGCAATGCACCAAATGAATCAAATTAAGCTAAATCTAATGAGATGAATGAAATAGAAACTCAGTAATCTAAATCAAAGATCTAACAACAACAAACATAAAAAAATAAATAAATTTTTTAATGTTGAAAAATGTTGATTCAGGTTTGATATGGGACTAAATTGCCTAGATGGGTGAATGAGTCCTAGTTAAGGTTTTTAGAAGGTTCAAATGCTGAAAAAAACACAACATATAATTCCTAGAAATCTAGAAAAACCACCTATACATGGACTAAATCACACAGGTGGGCGAATGAGTCCCATAATAGGGTTTTTACACCAAATTCAACAAATTCTGAGTTTTTTCTAATGTTTCTAACTTGTATGGTTAAATTACTATTTACAATGGAAGATTTCAAATGAAATTTAATGATGCAAGATACAAAAATGTAACCTATATGCACTTTTCAACTAATGCAAGGTTTAGAAGCCCTAAATGCCAATTAACTAATGCGAGATCTAATGCAAAGTTAATGTAAGCTAAATCTAGGACTTTAATGTACTCCAAGTAATAAATAAAGGGTTTGAAGGTTGGGTTCACCAAAATGAACCAAAGGAAATAGGTTTGTTCCACCTTTTGGGAGATGAAACTAGGGGGATAGAGGACCTATTTCACTCTTAGTTCATTAGGAAACCAAGATCCCTCAACCAAGTGACTCAATTGAGGGAAGGGGACACACAATACAATACCAAGAGTGTGTATGGTTTCCTCAAGTGTGATTAAAAGGGGGGTTCACCATTAAAATTAACCTTCAAAGGAGAAATGCAAACCCTAATGCACTAAACCCTAGAAACTTGAGACATAAAATCAAATGAAAAAATAGGAATCAAATAGAAAGGAACCTGCAAAACTCAAGAACTCCAAGAAACGTATGCAACTCTAAAATTCTACTTTTTGAAGTGTACTGGAACTCATACGTTAGACTAGGTGATTTTGTCATGCTATTGGAATCTAGGCAGATTTTGGAATCTTTTGCTAACAAACCATGATCTACATAAAACTGATGAAAGGTGATATACTGGGACTCATACGCCCATGGTGATGATTTAGTCCCAGTATTAGGGTTTGAGTGAAACTTCTATAGCTTTCATCTTGTCTGATCTCCAAGCTTGAAAGTTTGAATTTTGGCCTATAGGTGAGTTTTCGTGAAGATGACAACTTTGAAAACTTTCTTCAATCTTGCAACGTTTTCTTCAAAGGATCTTCAAGCTTCAAAACACCCACATCTATAAGCACACATGAAGAGGGAAAAATGTTGATTTGTTAGTCGATAGGGGTTTTCCTTGGTCAAACCCTGTTTTGGTAATCAAAGCTGGAAATGAAATGAAATAGAATGAAGGAATGATGAATGAACAATATGCAATGTTGCAACTCACCAAACCCTTGAAATAAAGGCTGCAAACTTGTGTGAAATGGCTCCCATGGATGTGGATCTTGAATCTTGATCTTGATATGAGATAATGTCTTTGAATACTTGCTTGAATCATGAAAACGTGCATCTCAAATGTTAGCTCACAAACATACATGATGCATGAAGACTTTGACATGATACTTGAATCTTGAATATTGCTCCAAATGATTGATAATTTTCTCTTGAATGCTCTATAATGTTCTCACTTGAATGCTCATAAGATCACTTGAATTGCTAGGATGCTTGAACTAAAAATTGTTAGGAGAAACTATGTGAAATAGCCTTGTATTTATACTTGTTTGTGCCAAATTTCCCAAAATTACAACACTACAAGCCGACATTAGATCTAGGAGAATAAAATAATTCCAAGAATTAAATTCAAAATAGGTCCAAGTTAAATCATGACTCATACACCATTTTGGGAGTATGAGACCCAGTAGCTTAAATTTGGGACATAAATTTCAAGAAATGTTAAGTTCAATGCAATATTCATGATCAAACCCCAAAACCTAGGTGGGACGCATACGCCCAAGGTGGTGTATGAGTCCTAGATCACTAGATCTAGAACACACAACCCAATAAACATGAATTATGATTGGTTATTAGTTAAGTGTCAAGATTATCCTTGGAAAGATGCATTAAATAATGATTGTGGAAGCAAATAGGACCAAATAAGGCATAAAGAAGCTCAATTTTAGTAGGGAGGGCCCAAACAAGTGTGAAAATGTAAAGGGATACATTTTTATACACTACACCACCACCAGGAATAGGAAGAGGTGTTGGTTGTTTTTGCAGTGCACCCAAGAAATCTCTAAGGGATAGCTAATTCATATGTTTAAGACTCCTATAATGATTGGCCAACAAACAAGACCTGGTCAAAGACTGAGATCTTCTACACTTTAGGCTCTGTGGAGTCAAGGAGGGTATTCCTATTGGTGTTCATTTGAATTATACTTTGGAGAAAACATCATTTTCATAGATCAACCTCAATAAAGGATAATAGTGCAATAATTACTATGAAATTGGCTTGTTTCTAACTAATATGCTACCCATTCATCAAGAAGTATTCCTCATGGTAATAGACACAAAATTATGTATAAAGATTAATGAATTTTGAGATGGAGTGAAAACTTGACTTTAGTTCGGTCGTTTAATAATTGTTTTATCAACCCATTAGGAAAATAATTATGGAACAAATCAGTGCCTTATTTGTTGGGTGATGGAATCACACATATAAGTACCAGTAAAATATAAAGGACCCAAGAATTTAATAGAATGGACTACTCACATAATACCTTGCATTATGACGCTCAATTTTCTGATACATTACTAATTATCAAATCCTTTACAAATGAATGTAAATTTAGGACCCCATTCAAGTATTTTAATTGATTGCTTGAATCAAAACAAGGAACAAAGACATACATTCGAACAAATGTTCAAAGTAGAATGGAAATACCATTAATTTTCATTCAAAATTTACTTAAACTTATACGAGGCTAAATATATTAGAATTATATATTTTCTTGTATTTATAAGTCATGTCTACAAAAAAATTCAAGATAATTGCATAAGCTCATCCATAACTGAAAATTGACATTCTATTCTATTCCTATCTACCCATTTTTACTCAACCCAAAACCTAGCCATAGTTTTCATCAATTTTTCCTCCCATTTTTTCCTCTCCTTGCAATTGAGCCTTGAATTCCCTTTTATATGACAAGGGAGTGAAAAGCTTCAGACTCAAATGAAATTTCACCACAAATTTTGATTTCATTCAAATCTCCATTGCATTTAGCTTTCATTTCAAAACTTCCCACACGTCGAATTTGTAAAATTTGGTGCAACTAGGGAGGACAAAGTTGTAACTTCCATCAGAAAAGGGAATGCAAAGTGCCACCAAAATCCCTTTTGTTGCTATCCACACAACAATACTAGGCAACAAAATTGCCATGAAGGCATGCATTCGACATCAAAATGTGGCACACATGCAGAACCAAAACCATTAGCAACAACAATATCATCAACACAAAATTTTTACATCCCACACAACAACTCCTTACCGACCAGCCACCTTTCCTTTACCAACACTCAGACCTCAATATACACACCCGCTGCTAGTCATTGCCAGAGGAGGAGATGAAACCTCGCCTCCTCTTCTTTCTTGTCCTTGCCCAACATGATTCTAGTCTATCCGCTCGAGGTTTTGATCGCCAATGGCACCACAAATATCACTTCCTCATTAGAGGAAAAACTATGATTCAAAAGAGCTAAATACCAATAGTAATAAGAGTCAATCAGGTATGTGTAGGATCATCATGGAAAAAATTAGCCCTTAAGTGGCAAAAAATTCAAAAAAATCAGAGTTAGGCAAATTGATGTAATAATTTGAATAAGTTATCTATATTATTTCAAAAATATGTAAGAATAGAATTTGTAGCAAAATGAATGTAGTTTCTAAACTACTAGGTTTATTTAAAAAAAAAATCTATTTGGTGAAAATTTGAAATTTCAATGCAATAGTACTTAAATTTTAGGGAAAAAATAAGAAGTAGGTGTCTGTCTGACTACCCTAACCACAATAAAATGATAATAATTTGTTATAAGATTTTAGATATAAGTAGAGGAATCATGTACCGATGTGATGCATATTTTTTTGTAATTTTTTCCAAGTAAATAATTAATTATGAATTTTATTACAACTTTTAAAAATATAAAAACTTGTAAAACCATAACTTGGTCAAAACTTCATGAAATTCAAATTTTCTTTTAATCCTATAGTATGTGGCATGTTTTGGATTCAAAAATATGATACCGTTTGAAGGCTACATGTTTTCAATCAGCCTATCAATTAGGACTTTAGTCATAATTCAAATAGAAAATGAATAATAATTATTTATTAAATTCAAAGTAAAGCATAATTTATATTGGTGGAAAGCTGAGAATCTCCTTTAAAAACCCTTTTCGTTTCATCAATTTTGGGTTAAAAAAAATCGTCAGCAACATACCCATCATATCACCACTTTTTGGCCCATCATGATCTTGCACATACCCGGTCTCGGTTTCACTATCATAAGTGTTGTTCGTAAGGTAAATTAGGGAGTGTTGGTGTCCAAAGGATCTACACCCATATCTTATCTTCCTTTGTGCTCTAGTAGAAGACTGCACTGGGCCTTTTTCTTTATCACCTTCTTTTTTTGAAGCATCACCCTAGAATTGTAACCTTCAACAACATCTGGTGGGCACAAGTCTGGGCTTATCAACTGAAGCACCTTTGTGAATACTAGGACCGAGATTTTGCGAGCTCAAAAAAACAAACCTTCTCACTGGATTACTCATTTTCTCTTGTCAGAAAAGCACTCGAACTTGGTCAAGCTCAACTTAGAAAGCTTTCCAACTGCTACAAGAATGACACAATTAACAGTTAATTCCTCTTATATTTTTCATGTGAGGTAATGGCAACATTCATCAATGCTTAGTAAAAAATGTACATGCAAACATGGGAATTTGGTGGCATATGTACTATCACCATTTAACTTGAGCTGCATGAGAATCTGTGGATCACCCTTCATGATTGCAAATAAAAACTTCTTCACATGGATTGAGATTGACATGATTGCACAAGAAAGGAATAATTAATTAATGCTTCACTTGTTGCAAGATAAAATGACTACCATGTGCCATTTTCCAACTTTGAATATTGCCTTATGATCTCTTGAAGAGTTGACAGATCAAGCGATTCATCTTGGGCTAACTAGGTTTGAAATCGAGCGAAGCATCATTGAGTTGCCTCCTGACCAATAAAATCAACCCATCTCAGACACAAACTACTGTGTCAATGGGCCCCATGCATCTTGTAAACTGAAAGGATAGAGCCACATGTTACAATCTTGCTGACCTCACAACTTTTAACCAACCTTCATCTCCCCCCTGCGAGCTAGCATGGAACGACAAAGATTTACTTCAGCTTTTGATCTTGGCTATTGGTCTAAAACCACAGGCTATGAGCTTAGTAGTGGAGATAGGGCCCCACATTTCATATGAGACACATTTCCGCATATCACTAACCTCGCGCCAAATAACTAGCTGGCACCTTAAATCCATGAGCTGGTGATGTACGATTGAGATCTTCTCCCATGTGCTCAAATATGAAAAACTTGCATATAACACTGTTAGCATTTAATGAAATGATTTATCTAAGCCACTGATGACATGACCATTTGCAGACTGATGACTTAAGCTTAAGTAATTAGGAAATTTAAGACCCCAACTTTAGGAAAAGACTTAATGCAGTGAGAAAAATAGTGACCAGTTCTTCAGGAAAATGGGGCCGGTGAATTGACGTGCTGAATGGCTCAAGAGATGACTTAAGGGGTCGATGACTGACCAAGCAGGTCAACTTAAAAATATAAAATTTGCAAGCACTTGTGAATAAAACCTACTGACTCATGGGGACAAGGGTTTATAAGAAGGAAAACTATATTAATGGAGAATGAGAAAATCCACCAGGATTTTAGAAGCTCCAATAATAGCTCATGCTCAGTGATGCATACCGCTAGTGGGTATGGCGAGAAACAGATCTTGGGTGAAGCAGACTAGGGTAGAAAACCAAAAGAGGAACTTACCTGGAGAGGGAAAGCATACACAATAGAAAGGAAACACACTAAACCCTATGTAAAAATTTTACATAGAATATATTACAAAAACCTCACATGAACCATTGGCTTCAATCCTCAAATTGGAGGCCCAAGGCCCCCAAACTTAGGGGTTGTTCTTTTCTTTGTCGAACACTTTATCCTGTTTCACCAGCAATGGATTACCCTAAATGTTGTACAATTCTAGGCACCTAGCCTCATCATAATCAGTATTTCCCATGACACCTGAGATAACACTTCTAAAGTCATCCTTTCCAATTGTGAATTCATCAAATTGTAATAAAAAAAAATTCTCATATTCTGCACCATGATGAAGTGAAGTATCACACCCAAGTTGTTCATCAAAATTGAAAACTTCATAAGAATTATGGCTTACATCTGGGAATTCTTTCATAAGATTAGGAAAATGGAAAATAGAACTATGCATTCCCTCCATGTACCTCTCATTATCATTGTCTTTGGTGGGTGAAAGAAGATCCATAATCATATCAAGAAGGTAAGGGGTATCTGCAAAAAACTCAACTGCAGCCTCATACTGACTAGAAAAATCCCATTGGTTATCTTCGTTGTCATATTTCTCATCATATGGATCAAATATATGTGCCAAATCAATATGATGCTTCTCTTCAAGATGATATGGGGTCATTAGAGCACTGATACATTCAACCTGATTAGTCCTTTGATCACCAAAGAGAAAAATTTCCCCCTTATCCTACTCCTTATTGCTATGTAGATCATAGGCTAGTGGTAATTCAACCCCCTTCTTAAACACATTATTTGTTGTTGTAATAGAATAATCAGAAGCACCCATATATCCATTATCAACAATGTCACATCTAATATTGTCATCATAGTTCTCTTCAATACATGAGACATTACCATCCCTGACTTGCAACAAACATGAACCATTTTCAACATACTCATCATAGGTCACTTGTTCAACCCCATGTTGGCAGAAAATCCTCACCATATCTGTGTCATTGGATTTCCCTTTCAATTGGCAGATTAAGAAATTAGGGAAGACATTTTCAAATGCAATATCACCTTGAAACCTATATATGTCCTCTACAACATATGTACTAGTGATATCTCGTAAGTATTCATCAGATTTATCTTCAAACAGAGGATTACTCCTACACCAATAAGCATCATCCTTTATATCTTTAATTTTAGATGTGGGTTCATTGAATAAATGGTTTTACCATATCTTGGATAAAATTGGATGTATCCGATCATCTATATCATGAGGAGTCCCTTGACCTTGGTCTTCAAAGAATCCAATATTAGTATAGTCACTTGAGGAGTAAAGAGAAGCACCTTCACCATCATCTTCATCACTTGTGTTTATAACAATTGATCCATGCTTCGAAAATTCTTCACATGAGGAATATTGTTCACTACCCAAAAATTAGATCCCCTCAAGGCTATTAACATACCCATTACTAGAAGCCATGGATTCCATCTCTAACTCATAAGAGGAATCATAATCAATAGAAGATTTTTCAAACTTAACTCCACCTCTTTGATTCCTTACTTGTGTCTTATCATAAACACAAGGTGTAACCCTATTGCTGGGTGACATAGGATGGGTCCCAGCATAATCCATTTGTGCAGTTTCATGCATTTCTTGCATAGGATCATGGCTCAAGATATTTGGAGGGAAATAGTGAGATATGGCCTCCTTGATCTCACATTCTATTTCTTCACCATCATCACTACTAGGTGCATCTATCTCCAGACTGTCTATGAAATGACAACACTTAATAGCTAATTGTCTATATGCTGATGCTTCTTGTTGATCTGTTAACATTCATCTTTGTTTCTCCTCACTGAGATAGTCACTATCACATTACAAGAAATAATGGGATACATACAGCCATGCTTGGCCTCTTCGACCATACTTATCCAGTCTACTACTTGATCAATGCTTTGAGGCTTCACATATTCAGGCCATTGGCTTGATCCTAGTGTGTAGGCTTCACAAAATAGGTCAATACACATAAACTCATTAGGCTTAAACCCTATGGAAATTTCCATCAAAATATCCAAGAATCTTGAAAAAAAGTCATATAGTGACTCATTTGTATGTCTCTTTATTTCATACAACCTCCCAATAGCTAACATCAATTCCATCCCTCCCCTACATGGCTGGCTAGAGGTTGATGCTTTCTCTGCATTTCTTGCAAATGGTGTGAGTACAATATCTAGAGGTTCATCCTCTTGATGAACACTTTTTTTTTCTTGTTGACCTTGTTGAATTGCCTGGATACTACTAGAGCTAGCAACATTGGTCACTGGAGGTCTCCTCATAATTGAGTATTTCAAATTATTCTCAATATTTATAGCTTCTTGGTAAGCTTGTTGTAATGTAGCTGGTTCCTTATCCCTCAATAGGAAAGTCAATGTTCTATCAAATGCCCCCAAATATACAACCAAGCATTCTGAATCATTTAGTATTAAATATTTAGGGATTTCCCTTATAACCTTGAAAAATCTAAGGTTGAAGGTTGGGACCAATTCTTCTCTACCTTTAGAGATTTCCATGAAATTTCTCCTTGCCACACTTGGGTTGATCCTTTTACCAAATTGCTCTAGGAAAGAATCCTTGAGTTCATTCCAACAATGTATAGAGGTAGTAGGAAGAAAGGAGAACCAGTCTCTTGCATCTCCCTTTAGTGATTGCACAAACAACTTCATCACCACGTTTTCAGAATCAATTTCATAATCACCCATTACATCTACAAATTCTTACACATGCTTGTTTGTTGATTCTGATTGCTCACCACTCAACTTTGGTATCTTATCCCTGATCTTGGGTGGGACAATATTCAGATAGCCACATATACTGTCAAAACTGATAGCTTTGTACCTATCAATACAAAGGCCATCTTGATAGGCCTAGGATTGCTTGATTTGTATGCTTTTGTCCATATTTGTACCAGATGACACAATTTGACAACTCACCCCTGACTCTTAAAAATGAATATTAAAATATTTATGCAATTTATACAACACTACTTCAATTCCTTTTACAAATGTGATCCCAAGATCTTAGCACAAGAATTTCCATACAAAGGCTAGCTAAGATCTACAATATGACATTCTTCTTGCACTTTACTACATAAATTTCAACTTACATATGAAGCATGTTAAAATTATTGAATATTCCCTAATTTAGTGCTAAATCACTTATTAGGGAATCATTTTCATGTCGGGCCTTTAAAAATTCTCACAAATTTCTTCGAAACAGAGTAATGTGCTTACTAAATTTACTAGAATACTTGGAAATTTGTAGCAGTTGTTATTACTTCTTCTTGAATGCAAATCATACAAGTCTGGAAATATTCTTCACCACTGGAATGGTTCTTTGGATAGATTCGCCACCTCCTTTCATAGAGGAATGAACTTCAAAAGCATGAAGTCCTTTAAGAGTAAATCTCGTTCTAGGTCTTTTCCAACAGCAGAGTCACATTTAAATCCTTTAATATTTTCTGCAACAAATCTTTTCCAGCTTCAAGAATTTCTCAATTGTCCGAACAAAGGTGTTCAGACATAATAAATTTATAATGGAAAATACTTTGACTCTATGTAATGACTCTTACGGCTTGATTCTTCAAGATTGGAATGACTCTATGATAAGACAATCTGCAACTAGACTTCTGAGTGCATTCCCCAGTGGTGTCATGATTCTGTTGGTTGTTTTTTCAGTGCACCCAAGAAATCTCTGAGGGATAGCCATTTCCTATGTTTAAGACTCCTAAAATGATAGGCCAATGAACAAGACCTAGTCAAAGACTAAGATCTTCTGCACTTTAGGCTTTGTGGAGCCAAGGAGGGTATTCCTATTGGTGTTCATTTGAATTATACTTGGGAGAACACATCATTTTCATAGATCAACCTGAATGAAGGATAATAGTGCAATAATTACTATGAAATTGGCTTGTTTCTACCTAATATGCTACCCTTTCATCAAGAAGTATTCCTCATGTTAATAGACAAAAAATTATGTATAAAGATTAATGAATTTTGAGATGGAGTGAAAACCTAACTTTAGTTCAATTGTTTAACAATTATTTGATCAACCCATTAGGAAAATCATTAAGGAACAAATCAATTCCTTATTTTTTGGGTGATGGAGTCACACATACAAGTACTAGTAAAACAAAAATGACCCAAGAATTTAATAGAATGGTCCACTCACATAATACCTTGCATTATGAAGCTCAATTTTTTGATACATTACTACCTATCAAATGGGTATGTGCAGGATCATCATGGAAAAAATAGGCCCTTAAGTGGCAAAATGTTCAGAAAAATCAGTGTTAGGCAACTTGACGTAAAAATTTGAATAAGTTATCTATATTATTTCAAAAATATGTAAGAATAGAATCTGTATAAAATTGAATGTAGTTTCTAAACTACTAAGTTTATTTAAAAATAAATAAAATCTATTTGGTGAAAATTTGAAATTTCAATGGAGTAGTACTTAAATTTTAGGGAAAAAATAAGAAGTAGGTGTATGTCTGATCACCCTAACCATAATAAAATGATAATATTTTTTTATAAGATTTTATATATAAGTAGATGACTCATGTCCGGATGTGATGCATATTTTTTTGTAATTTTTTTCCAAGTAAATAATTAATTATATATTTTAACCACCTTAACTTGGTCAAAACTTCATGAAATTTAATTTTTCTTTTTTTAATCCTATAGTATGGGAAGTATAGAAACTACAAATTTTAAAAAATATAAAAACTCATGTGTCTAACCACCTTAACTTGGTCAAAACTTCATGAAATTTAATTTTTCTTTTTTTAATCCTATAGTATGTGAAGTATAGAATGTGATGCATGTTTTTGGATTCAAAAAATGTGATACCATTTGAAATTTGTAGATGTTTTTCAATCAACCTATTGATCAAGACTTTAGTCGTAATTCTAATAGAAAATTAATAATAATTATCTAATAAATTCAAATTAAAACATAATTTATATTTGTGGAAAGCTAAGAATATCCTCTAAAAACCCTTTTCGTTTCATCAATTTTGGGTAAAAAAAAAGTTGTCAACCACATACCTTACAAATACCCATAATATTGCCACTTTTTGGCCCATCATGATCTTGCACATACCCAAATCCTTTGCAAATGAATGCAAAGTCATGAATCTACGAATCACCATTATGATTGCCAACAACAACATCTTCACATAGATTGAGATCAATGTGATTGCACAAGAAAGGAATAATTCATTAATGCTTCACCTTTTGCAGGATAAAATGACTACCATGTGCCGTTTTCCAACTTTGAATATTGCCCACTGATCTCCTAAAGAGTTGGTAGATCGAATGGTTTAGCTTTGGCTGACTGGGTTTGAAATCCAACGAAGCATCATTGACCTGCTTCCTGACCAAGAACATCAACCCATCTCAAACACCAACTACCATGTTGGTGGGCTCCATGTATCTTGAAAAATGAAAGGCTAGAGCCATGTGTTACAATCTCACTGACCTCCCAGCTTTTAACTAGCCTTCATCTTGCCCTCACGAGCTAGTAGGGAATGACATAGATTTACTTCAGCTTTTGATCTTGGTTGTCGGTCTAAAACCACGAGCTACGAGCTTAGTAGTGGAGATAGGGCCCCACATTCCATATTGGACACACGTTCACATCTTGTTGACCTCGTGCCAAATAACTGGCTGGCACCTTAAGTCTGTGAGCTGGTGGGGTATGATCAAGATCTTCTCCCATATCCTTGAATCTAAAAAAACTACATACAACACGGTTAGCATTTAATGAAAGTATTTATCTAAGCTGTTGGAAACATGACCATTTGTAGACTGATGAATTAAGCTTAATTCATTGGGAAAATTAAGACCCCAACTTTAGGAAAATACTTAATGCAGTGGGAAAAACAATGCTCGGCTCTTCAAGAAAATGGGGCTAGTGAACTGATGTGTCAGATGGCTCAAGAGATGACTTAAGGGCTCGATGAATGACCAAGCAAGTCAATTTAAAAATATAACATTTGAATGGACTTGTGAACAAAACCTTACTAATGCATGGGGACAAGGGTTTATCAAAAGGCAGACTATATTCATGGAGAATGAGAAAATCCACTCGGATTTTAAAAGCTCCAACAAGAGGAACACTATATCTAAATTGATGTTCATAAATGGTTCTGTTTGATTTTTGAGGAGGACATTTCATGGGAAGGTGTTAATTTCTTCCATAACCTGCTCAATCTGGTCATTATTGACCCCCCTCTTTGGGTAGACCACCTACTAGATGTGATTCCCCATTCCTTGACCCCCCTAAAATGCTATTTAAAAGAGCCTTAGACAAGGAAATTAGGGAGGATGTTTTTCTCTTAACCCTTTCAAGGCCCTAGGGCCTAATGGCTTCCCTCCTTTCTTCTTTCAAAATCTTTGGGATCTTGTTGGCCTAGACGATATTCTTTTTGTTAATGATTACTCTCCTTTGGGAGCATTCTGAAGGAGTTAAATGGTGATTTTATCATCCTCATTCAAAAAAATGAGTGCCAACAAGCTATCTATTTTTTCAACCCATTAACCTATGTAATACCTTGTAAACAATTTTGTTGAAACTACTGATCAACTACATCAAACCTTTCGGGTATGTGCAGGATCATCATGGAATAAATAGGCCCTTAAGTGGCAAAATTTTTAGAGAAATTAGAGTTACGCAACTTGACGTAAAAAATTGAATAAGTTATATATATTATTTCAAAATATGTAAGAATATAATTTGTAGCTAATTAAATGTAGTTTCTAAACTACTAGGTTTTTTTATTTTTTTAAATCTATTTGGTGAAAATTTGAAATTTCAATGTAGTAGTACTTAAATTTCAGGGAAAAAATAAGAAGTAGGTGTCTGTCTGACCACCCTAACCACAATAAAATGATAATATTTTTTTATAATATTTTAGATATAAGTAGAGGACTCATGTCTAGATGTGACATATATTTTTTTGTAATTTTTTCTAAGTAAATAATTAATTATTATTTTTTTATTACAACTTTTTAAAAATATAAAAAACTCGTATGTCGACCACCTTAACTTGGTCAAAACTTCATGAAATTAAACTCTCTCTTTTTTAATCCTATACTATGTGAAGCATAGAATGTGACACATGTTTCAAATTCAAAAAATGTTATACTGTTTGAAAGCTCTACATGTTTTTCAATCAGCCTATCAATCAAAACTTTAGTCGTAATTCAAATAGAAAATGAATAATAATTATTTATTAAATTCAAAGTAAAACATAATTTATATTGGTGGAAAGGTGAGAATATGCTTTAAAACCCTTTTGTTTCATCAATTTTGGGTAAAAAAAAATCGTCACCACATACCCTACACATACCCATCATATCGCCACTTTTTGGCCCATCATGATCCTGCACATACCCTTCCCTTGATAAAATAATCATTTAGCTTAGAAAGTTTTTTTTTTTGGCCATCAAATTATAGATTATATTATCTTAGTCCATGAAACCCTTCACTCTATGAGAAAAGGAAATAGGGTAAAAGTACAAATCTATGTAACACTTTATAAATGAAACAACCTACACTAGTTTGAATTTTACACTTGAATCACTAAAAAATGGCAAATATGTTTTGAATTTTAAAATGATGTAACTAATATAATGTGTATTTTTTAGTATATTTTATGTTTGTATTTTTTTGAAAAAATAAAAAAATAATTTGAATATAGCTTTTAATAAATTTACAGTATAATTTTGCTGCTGATAAAATGTTGAAAATTGAAGTTACATGAGATGACTATCTTTATATAGTAATTTTTTTTTTTTTCCTTCAATTTTTTTGTGTACTTAAAACTTGAAACTTTAGTGCATGGATATTTTATTTTTAAATTTTCAAAAAATAATATATATATTTTAAATATTTAAATGTTTGTACACTAAAAAATAGTTGTTTCCATTTGACGTCAACTTTCATATTAAATATTTATCTAAAATGGAAAAAAAATACACCATATTGATATAGATTCTGTTATCTAGTGCATCATATTTTTTCATTTTTTTTAATAACTTTTAGGATTTTTCTTTACATCGTATTCAACCTAATATATTTTATGTTGATAACACTTTTTTAGTAAAGAAAAAATTAAATATAAACATTAGTTTATATATATGTTTATGTGTGTGTGTGTAGTGTCAAAAAAAGTATCCCTTTTTTGCGTGCTTAATTTGGGAATAATTTTTATTAAAATGAGCCTAATGTTGCCTTGATTTAGTGTTGTATTGTGTTTTATACATTCACATTAAGTTTAAGCCCCCTTTTAATAAAATTGACTTAATTGCACCTTATTTAGGGTGTTATAAAGTGTATATTTACACTTTCACACTAATCTAGTGCTTTATTAATTAACTGAGGTTAATTTGGGCTTAATTTTCCCCTTTTAATTCAAATCCAAGCCTAATTAATTGTATATTATGAGGGATAAATCATGAAATTCTTAAATGATATTACAAAAAACCTAATTTTACAAGGTATGTGTCCTAGGTTAGTGACCTAGGACCCGTTCACCACCTAGTGAATAGGTCCCCACTAGGTCTTAGGATCCCCTTTCCACATAACATTTCACAATCCCTGAAGTGTGTCCTAGTTAAGTAATGCTAGGACCCATTTGCCACACGGTGAATGGGTCCTCACATAGCACTAGGACCCCCCCTTGGGATATGTTTTGGCAATATTTTAATGACTTGAAATCGTAGATATGATGTCATCTTGTGTTATTTGAATTTTAGGAATTAAGAGTAAGATAAGTATAAATACAAGGTCATTTCAAATAGTTTCAACCTAGATCTTCATAAGCAATCAAGAGTACTTTCACAAGATTATTTTAGAGAATTCAAGATCATTCAAGAAGGAACTCAAGGGCAGATTATTGAAGTTTATTACAAAAATCAAAGATCTATTTCATCATGTCAAAGGCATAATGCATTATGCATGTTGTTGAGCTAATATGTTGGTGTAGCATTGGAGATCATATTCAAGCATTGTTTCATATCAACTTCATGATCAAGATCTAGACTCATTGAGGCCACTTCATGTAAGATTGTTGATTTTTTATCCAAGGTTTCAAGTAAGGTTTGGTGAGTTGTTACATATTGTTGTTCATTCATCATTCCTTTCATGCATTGTTTCACTTCAAGGTTTAATTACCAAAATGGGGTTTTACCAAGGGAAAACCCTATTCCCTAACAATAAAAATTTTCTCCTATTTGGTGTGTGATTGTAGGTTTTAGGCTGAAGATCATTTGGAGAGTAAAAGTTGCAAAATTGGAGAAAGTTGTAAAGTTGTAAAAGTTGTCATCTTTCTTGCAAGATCATGGAAACTAAGCTACATAATCTATTTTCATGTTTTTGATAGTCTCTGGCTACAATCTAGGAGCGAATAAATTGAAGAACAAAACCTGGAAATTGATTTTCTAGAACCCTAGCTAGGACCCATTCACCACTAGGCGAATGAGTCCTCAGTGAGGCCTGAAAAAGCACTTTTTGCAACATGCACACAATATTTAACCCTCTTAAAACTCACCTTTTGATAGGTATATTAGTTAGGTTTGTTCTTTGATATTCATTTATGCATAATTGAATGAAATAACTAGTGAAAAGAAAGGTTAACCATCTTGAACTCATTTTGGTTCTCCCCCTCTCTCTTTTTCTATATTTCATTTTGGTGAACCTTACTTTTCGAGCATTATAGTTCTCTGATTTTGGAGTCCCTTTTTATCCTAGCTTATATCTTGTTTTCATTTGCATTCATTTGCATTGAATTAGAAATCATTTAGGGAATTTAGTTTGCATTCAAATTTGCATCTCATCGAGGGTTTTAGGATTGCATTATTTTGCATTCTTTAAATCTAAAAAATATAAAAAATATCAATCATCTTGCATATCATTTACATAATATTAAATTGCATTCAAAAAGTGAAATCAAAATTACATATCAAACTAGGTCTTTTAGTTCATCATTTTGTCACATTTTGCAATTAAATTTCTATAGTGTAGAAAAAAGTAACCCTTTTTCTCACTTAATTTGGAAATAATTAATATTAAAATAAGCCTAATGTTTCCTTAATTTAGTGTTGTAATGTGTTTTCACATTCTCATTAATTTTATGACACTTCTAAT
The DNA here is from genome assembly GCA_007258455.2 of Sequoia sempervirens. Taxonomy (NCBI): domain Eukaryota; kingdom Viridiplantae; phylum Streptophyta; class Pinopsida; order Cupressales; family Cupressaceae; genus Sequoia; species Sequoia sempervirens. The sequence goes on from VDFB02000003.1 coordinate 391,097,493, forward strand.
TTAAATAGACTTAACTATGCCTTATTTAGGGTGTTGTAAAGTGTACCTTTACACTTGCACACTAATCTAGGGATTTATTAATTAATTGAGATTTAATTTTCCTTAATTGGCCCCTATAATTCAAATCCAAGCCTAATAAATTATAGATTATGAGGGATAAAACTGTACATTCACAAATGATATTACACAACACTTAATTTTACAGTGGATATTTCCTAGGTTAGTGACCTAGGACCCATTCACCACCTGGTGAATGGGTCCTCACGAGGTCTTAGGACCCCTTTTCCACATAACATTTCATAATACCCTAAGTGTGTCCTAATTAATCATGCTAGGACTCATTCACCACATGGTGAATGGGTCCTCACTTAACCCTAGAACCCCCCATGGGATATGTTTTTGGTAGTATTTTAATGATTTCAAATCCTAGATCTAATGTTAGCTTGTGTTATTTGAATTTTAGGAATTTAGAGTAAGATAAGAATAAATACATGGCTATTTCACTTAGTTTCACCTAGAATTTTTTCATGAGATCAAGTAATTTTCACAAAATCATTATAGAGCATTGAAGAGAACTCAAGAAGGAATTCAAGGGAATAATTTCAGAAGTTTCTTGCAGTAATCAAAGATCTATTTCATCATGTGAAATTCATGCACGTTGTTGAGCTAACATGATGATGTATCATTGTTGATCAAGTCCAAGTGTTCAAATTTGTTATCTTATGTCAAGTTCATGATCAATATCTACACTCATTGAGACCATTTAATTCTAATTTTGTAGATTTGCAATATGAGGTTTCAACAAGGTTTGGTGAGCTATTACACATTGTTGTCCATTCATCACTCCTTTATGCATTGTTTCATTACAAGGTTTAATTACCAAAATAGGGTTTGACCAAGGATAACTTCTATTCCCTAACAAAAAAATTTCTCTTCTTTGATGTGTGATTGCAAGTTTTATGTTGAAGATCTATTTGAGAGAAAAAGTGGAGAAAGTTCCAAAGTTGTCAAAGTTGTCACCTTTCTTAGAAAATCAAGGAAAGTCTTCTACAAAAATATTTTCCAAATTTTGGGAGCTAAACGCCTTGAGTTTGGAGTTGCAGACATTGAAGAATAGAACCTAGAAATTTATTTTCCATAACCCTAGCTAGGACCCATTCGCCATAGGGAAAATGAGTCCCTAGTGAGGCTTGAAAAAACACTTTTTATAATAGGTACACAATATTTCACCCTCCTAAAACCTACCTCTTGATTTCTATATTGGTTAGGTTTGATTTCTAATTCTCATTTGTGCATTATAACCCTCATAATTGAATGAAATAAGGAGAATAGGGTGCAAAACCTACACCTCCATTTTTCTTTGTTTCATTTTGGTGAACGAGACTTTTTTAGCATTGTAGTTTTCTGATTTTGGAGTGTCTTTTCATCTTAGATTATATCTTGCATTGATTTGCATTGAATTAGATCTCATTTAGGGTGTTTAATTTGCATTCAAATTTTCATCTCATCTAGGGTTTTAGGATTGCATTTTTTGCATTCTTTAAATTTAAAAGTATAAAAAAATTAGTCATTTGCATATCATATACATCATATAAAATTTCATTTTAAAATTGAAACAAAAATTTCATATCAAACTATTAAACAAGAAAACTAAGAGAGGGGGAGGGGGTGAATCAGTTATAGAAAATTTAAACCTCTAAAAAAATTTATTAGACATTAGATCAATTATCATTCATAAATCCTTTACTTTGGTAATATGATTAATCATTAAGTGCAAATGAAAAAACTGAAAGAAGTAAAAACATATATACACACTGTAACACCATATTTATGTGGAAATACCAATAAGGGAAAACCATGGTGAGGATTATCTCACAATATAGAGAATATAAAAACTGAATACAAAGGCTCAGTGCTAGAGAAGGCTCACTATGAAAACAAGACTCTTTGTTCAACAAGGGTTAACCACCCAAAGAGGTCACTGCCACATAGATACAAAGAAGATAGAAGAGATTTTTTACAGAGAGAATACAATCTCAATGAAACAAATATTTCCACCACAATTTGCTCACAAACTTGTAGACATGCTTGAATGATAGAGTACACCTTCAACTCACTGATTCTATAAACTAACAATTAGATATTGCATTGCTCTGCTCAACCACACCCTCTATTTCATATCTATATAGCATCAATCTCACATCTGTTCATTTGCATGTGTATATATTTCCAAAAATATCTCATCCTATATTTATACCATCTTCAACATTGAAACATTTTCAATGTTGTCCACACACACCATTTGTAAATTCAAATTCAAATTAGGTTGGTGCCAAAACATTCGAAGGTGGAATTAGATTGAGGGTAACCCAAACACATGTGTCAACACACTTCCACAAACTTTGAAAGTAGTCTTAAACACAAGGTTGACCAAACTAGTGTAAAACACATAGAAAAATTATGTACACACATCCTTAATACAATCCAATATTTACAAATATCAAAATCATCTTCAACACGACCTCAAAAAAATATCCTGAAAAATGCAAGTCATAAGACTTGAACAAGAATAAATATGGAGAAACTACATTTCTCTTGGACCTCAGTCAAAGACAATGAAAAGCATGTTTCACAACCAGTGAACATAACTTGCACTGTACACTGATTCATAACCCCAAAATATAGATATAGCAACTTCCAACAACCATGATTAATGTGTCTAAATTAAAAAAACATAGGAGAAAATCCAAGAGAAACCACTGAATGCCTGTAACCTTTCTTCATTACAATTTTCTCAATATCCTTGATTTATACAACCAATAGCCTGCATCTATGACATCAATGGAAACAACAACTAGTTGATAACCAGTTAATCCCATTGACATCAATGACAACACTTTAATACTTGCAACAATCTCCCCCTTTTTCATTGATGGCAATACATGATGTGAAAAACCATCAAAGACAACACAACTCTGAACACACTTCCTCATGATTTTACATCTACCCCTAAGTGGATAATATTTTTCACATGATGCTAATCTCCCTTTTCACATCTTGCTCATCTCCCCTTGACATCAATGGAAAAAGAAAAAGAAATTTTCACTGATTTACCCTTTGACATTAAGAACACTATTACTAGTAGTGAGAACACTTTCAATGACAAAAAAAGATACTACCTACTCCCCCTGAGAGGTAGCCTCTAAACATCAATCCAGAAGAAAGATAAACCCATAGACCAACCAGACTAATCCTTTGTAGGTACATACTCAAGCTTTACTTCATTCTCCATAACCTTCTCTCTCAAAAAGTGATACCTTATAGATATATATTTTTTCGTTGAGTGCATCACTGGATTCTTTGAAATGTTAATTGCACTTGTATTATCAGAAAAGATAGAAATGGGATCATCATAAATTACTTTGATATCTTTCAACGTATGTTTCATCCATAAAAATTGTGTACAAAAAGATTCATCAACAATATACTCAACTTCAATAGTAGATAAAGAAACTAAATATTGCTTCTTACTCAACCATGACAATCTGCAACCAAGAAAGAATGCACCACCACTTGTACTTTTTTTTCATCAAAACAACCTACCCAATCTACATATGTATAAGCACTTAGTGTGAAGTTAGTATCCCTAGGATACCACAACCAATAATCCAAAGTTCCATTCAAATATCCGAATATCCTCTTAACATCAACAACATGTGTTTCTCTAGGATCTTCTTGAAATATAGCCACAAGACAAACTTCATGCATGATATACAGACTAGTAGCATTCAAATACAATAGTCCTCCAATCATAGATTTGTAATTGCTCTAATAAGCCTTAGGTGAATTATCATCAATCTGCAGACCATATCTGGTTGATCTGACAACTGAAATCCTTCATGTTGTTCCATGTATGTACACTTCTTCCAATTCACCATTCAAGAATGCATACTTAACATCCATTTGATAAAATTTAAAATCTTTATGATCAACAAATACTAAAAAAATTCTGATAGCTTCCATCCTAGCCACTAGAGCAAAAGTTTCCTGAAAATATATACCTTCCACTTGTGAGTAGCCCTTACACACAAGCCTTGCTTTATTTCTGACCACTTCTCCATTCTCACTCAATTTTTTTCTAAATACCCATTTTGATCCAATTATGCTTTTATTTTCCAATCTAGGGACCAATTCCCAAGTTTTATTCTATCTGCATAATTTCTTCTTCCATAACTTTCATCCAATGTTCATCATTGCACACTTCATTCACTATCTTTGGTTCTACTTCAGAATGTAGACATAGATTTATCTCATTAGCAGTAGCTCTGCTTCTTGTTAAAACTCATTACCTTTTATCTCCAATGACCTGATCTTCTAAATGATTCTTTTGTACATATTTAGGTGTCTTTGGGGAAACCACCAAAGCTTCCTCTGAACTTCAACAATTTTTTCAACTTCTATGTGATCAAGTTCATCTGATACATATCCATCTACCTCAATTGAATTCTTCAATGCTTCATCCACCTTGACATTTGTGCTTTCTACAATATTTCTCATCCTTTTATTGAAACATCTATAAGCTTTGCTTTTGGTAGAGTATCCAAGAAATATATCTTCATCACATCTAGCATCTAACTTCCCTAAATTTTCTTCATCCCTTCTGATATAAAATTTTCTTCCAAATACCTTGAAATGCATGACCATAGGAATTCTTCCACACCATAGCTCATAGGGGGTCTTTTTACTATTAGAATTTTCTTGAACTCAATTGAACACATAAATAGTAGTATGAATAGCTTCTCTCCAATAAATTTCTGGTAAACCAACCTCAATAGTTCTTGACCTAGTAGCTTCCTAAATCTTTCTATTTTTCCTTTCAACAACTCCATTTTTCCGAGGAGTTCTAGGAGTAGATCATTTCCTTTTGATTCCATGAACTTCACAAAAAATGTTAAAATCATTTGAGGTGAATTCACCACCTCTATCAAAACTTCAACATTTTATTCTTCAATTTGATTCATTTTCAACCATAGCCTTAAATTCCTTGAATCTTTCCAATGCATTAGATTTATCTCTATGAAATGTAACTCATGTGTATCTAGAATAATCATCAATCAAAATCATAAAATACCTTTCACCTTGTAGACATATCACTCTTATAGAAGCATAAAGATTAGTGTGAATCAAGTCTATTAGTCTGATAGTAGATTGTTCCTTTGATCTGAAGTTGTTCCTAGTTTTCTTTCCAAATTGACAATTCTTGCAAATAGCATTAATAGGCTTTGTAATCTGTGGTATATCTCTTACAACATCCACAACACTGATTCTTTCCAAATTATCAAAATTCATATGACACATCCTTTGGTGCTATAACCAACTGTCATTAATGTGAGTCATAAAGAAATTTCCATCAACACCCTTAAGTTGATAAAAGTTTCCTTCAAATTTCTTAACAACAACAATCATTGTTCTGGATCCTTTCCTTATTTCATATATTTCATCCTCAAATACAAGATTATGTCCTTTACTACACATCTATCGAACACTTAAAATATTATTCCTTAAACCGTTAACATAGTAGACATCATCAGTATTATAATTTACACCTAAACTGAATAAACCTATTCCACAAATCTTAGCACCAGTATCATCTCCAAATTTAACTAAGCCTCCATCATTATTTTCAGGTTTACCAAACTTTCTTTTATCACCAACCATGTGATGTCAACAACCACTATCTACAACCCAATATTTCTTTTCTTGTTTAGCATGAAGAGAAAAAATCATTGTACCTTCACTCTTTTCTAGAGCATTTTCCTTCACACATCTTTCAGTATTAGCAGAAGTAGATTAATTTTTTATAGGGCCAAGAACAAGCATTCATCTTCATCAAAATTTCCATAATCAGATTCATAAAAAATGCTAGCATCTTCATTCACATAAGATGCTTTGTTGATATTCTTTCCTTTGTTTTCTTTATTTAATCTATTTTGGTTATTCTTCTTAGCTCTTTCTAGACATCTAGACACATAATGACCAATTCCTCCACAAACATTAAAAAGGTAATTGTATAGATCCAAAAAAATCAGAATTTCATCAATTTATTAGCATACAAGATTAGATTATTGCATTTAGCAACATCTCATTCTCTAGATTGGCATTTTAACAGTCATAATGCTTACAAAATCTAAGAGCCCCATGACTTAATACATCTTTAGAGATAGGGAACAATATGACGCTTTCAATAGATTCTTGCTTTAAATTAGTTTAATTTTTGTTGAATCTTTGATATAATATCTTATTAAGAAGTGTCCTTAGTTATTTACTCATTACTTATTCCACACTTACAATTTGGCGCCCACTGTGGGGCCCTAACCCCATGTTTTTAACATTTTTTTTAATAGTGTTCGTATAGGATTTTGGCGTGTTTCTTTTAGCTTGACTTAAAGATTTTGCAGTGCATCCATAAAAAAAATTAGTGCTTCTGATGACTATTTTAGTGCATCCATCGAAAACTATAGCGCTTATGAAGATTGTTTCAGTGCATTGACTAGAAGCTCCCAGTGCGGTTGACTGTACCATGTTCAACTATGTTTTAGCGCATCCGATAAATTCTATAGTGCATCTAACAAATTTTTCCACACATTTGATTGATCTTGCAACACATCTAATCAATTAAATGGCATATTTGACCTCTATTCTAGAACTTTTGTAATTTGACATATTTTTTGTCTAGATCCAACATGACCATGACTAGTAATTTTATTTGTTGCATTTGGACTAAAATGAGCCAATCCTAGGGTAGTCATTTGGATTAAAATATGTCAATCCTAGGGTAGTCATCACACATTGCTATCTCGGTTAAAATAAACACCATTTCTTTTGTGAAGCAATATCTTCACGTAGATAGAAAATTGTCATTTGGGCTTTAAAAATTGAACCTTTGTCTACTATGATTGTGTGGTGATAGGCCTATGCTCTCCCCTTAACTAGGTGATCAAAATTCCAGACTCATTCATTAATTTCATGCAATTTACTCTTTATTAAAACCTTTAGAAGGCTTTCGGTAGTGGGAAAAAATACTCACTCTACAGGAACGACCTGAGTGGTAACAACCAAAGCCAGGTTTTCCAACCCACTATAAAATAAAAGTAAATCTAGGGAAACCCACATTTACCAGAAGTGTGCAAGATAACCATCCCCAAAATATTTGTTCTAAAGATTGGGAGTTCTCCTAAGGGAGTTTATTATTTTCCACTCTGAATGGATACCCTATCTACGAACCTAGAGTAGTATCCAACTTATCAATTTCCAAAAATTGTAATACTCACGGTGCAAGGGGAGGAAAGAATATTCCCCTAAGAAACTCACCATATAATTTCCAATGACCATTTTTTCAAGGGATTGAGAAATCTAACTTTGAGTACACACATGGAAAAGACAAAAACAAGGGCACCCTCTAGGAGGTGACACAGTTGTGTGAGTTGACACAATTTTAAGATGTGGGTTGTTGAGTATTATGATGACCTTTTGTACCTTAAGAGGGAGTCTGCTTGAAGTGTATTATTTTTTAAAAACCTATAAAAATCAAGAAGGATCATGTTTGATTCTTGAACATACACTTACTGTTTAGATTCTAGGACTTAAAAACAAGTATTTTACAATTGTTTGTTGTGTTTTCAAATCATTAATTCAGATAAAGATCATCCAGAAAAACACAAAGAGTTAGACAAGTCAACCTATGAAAACTTATGATTAGGGATTGGAAATCCATAACATTTGTCAGGAAATCCTTCACAAAAAGAGTCAACAAACAAAAGAAGCAACTTCAAAGCTACAAAAAGTTTTGGAAAGGAGATGCTTTTTATATCAAAGTATAAATTTTTTGCTTAAACATAGAATTTTCATCCATAGGATTCATGACTTTGCTAGAGGATATACTAATGATTTTTCCTTAGAGCCTTTATATTCACAAGCTTATTTCCAATGAAGGGCTCTTTCACAAAGTGTAATCAAGGGAAAATATGGTTTGTTAAAGGGTTAGCACAATAACAGAAAATCCATTGAAATAACAAAGCACAAAGGAAATAATGAAAACAAAAGGAACAAAGTTACCCTAAGTCCTCATCTTCCATGATTGACCTTTGTTACACCTCCTAGCTTGCAGTAAATAGAGATGCCCTCAGATTTGTATGAGCAACTATGACAAATGACAAGACTAAAGCAAGTTTTGAAGGATTTTATTGAAAGAAATGACTTGACAATAGACTAAAATGATAATGACTGCAAATGACAATAATAACCTAAGTTGACAGAAAAAATGAGCCTGAGATAGAGAGCCAGAGACCAAGAGGGGGCCAAATGAGAACAAAATTGCCATTTTATAAAAACTGCAATTTTGAATGTGTGGCCAGGATGAGAAGATGATAAAAACCCTAGGATCAATGATCAAGATTGAATGTTGCTGTGTGCATTAGGGTTAGGTCAAAATTAGGGCAAATGATAAGGATGAAGGGCTAAGATTGAATTATAAGATAATTCAATCAAGGGTCGAAATTAAATGAGATGTCAAAATATAAGAATTAATTTGGAAGATAAGACTGGCACGGACAAAGAGGTTGCTGGAGAAATTAAATAATAAAATTTATTTACTCCAGGTGACCAGTAAATAATTAAATAATAAATATATTATTTAATTATAGAGGAATGTGACAAAAGGAATCATTTTGAATTAAATAATGATTTAATTCAAAACTCAAGAGAATTGGCTAAATTAAATAAATCAAATTTATTTATTTTAATGAGAGAAGAGGCTAATGAATAATTAAATAATTAAAATAATTATTTAATTATAGTGGATAGTGGATAAAAATTAAATAAATTAGAATCTATTTAATTTTTAAAAGAAGGGGACTTGCTTAGTGATGTAATTAAATAAATAAGATTTATTTAATTAATCAAGAAGACATAAAAATTTAAGGAAATTAAATAAATTATGAAATTTATTTAATTAAAGGAAGACATAGATGACAAAGGGAAATTAAATAAATTATGAAATTTATTTAATCAAAGGAAGACTTAGATAATTAATGACGTATTAGATAAATAAATAATATTTATTTATTTAATAATCATGGAGGAACAAATGACATGAATTAATTAAATAATTATGAATTATTTAACCAATAGTCGAATCGTGGACCGAGGACATAATTAAATAACTTAATTATGCTAGGACGAAAGTGGTAAAATGAAGCTTGCAGGCCTAGGTCATTTTTAGGTGTCTACATTTTGCCCCTCTTTGTCATAATGTCGCTTGTCGCATTGTGACAAAGAAAATAAGTCAAGAATATGCCCCAGTGCAAAATAAGATGAGGAAGAATGACGAGGAGGGTTACGGTATGCCCCCTCGAGAGGACAAGACAGGTTCCAAGAACATGAGTGTGCTCTCGAAATTAATGAGAAGACTAGAATATGAAGAGACAAAGAAATGTTAGCGCAAAAGATGTGGATGATGATATGGATGCAATGCCTATATGAGATGAGCGAGAGAAGATGACATGACTAAAGGAGATGCATGTAAGTTCCTAGACCAAATCCTTCAAAACATTGCCATAGGACTAATATTTATTGCTCTTAATCATCATTGGGCGGTAAAAATGACACAAATGGACAACAAACACCATGATATGACATAGACCAAGGTGTGCAAGGTCATCCACTTGAAAAACAGACAGTCACAGACAAGGAATTTCCTAACTCATACTAAGGACGAAGTTGCCCCAGTCTTTTTGTCAAGACAATCCACAGACAACAATCAAAGAAAATAAAATAGGTCAGGAGACGTCATCGCACCTCTAAATCCTTCATGGGACATCCTCGAGGTAGCTAGTAACATGACCAAAAAGATAGTAAAAAAAAAAAGACAAAATAGCCAAGATAGCCAAAAGATAAGAAATATTAACAGCCATGTAGTTTTGTTTGCCAATGTTTGTTTGCCAAAGATTAAATTCTTGTTTGATTTGACAGTTTTGACAGTTTAAGAGTTTTTCCAATTTGATGGTGTTGATTCGGTTCTGGCCTACGGTCGAAGGACACATCCCGAAGCGGCAAAGAACATTTTGCATGGCGTCTAACTCAAGAAGGACACATCTTGAAGAGGACCAAGAGGATGATTGATATCGGTGTTGACTAACGTTTTGGCAAGCTGGATTG
>VDFB02000003.1:391107807-391257247 GCA_007258455.2 Sequoia sempervirens
TCATATACTTTTAATTCCCTTCCTAGAGTTGGGCTTTGTGCAACAAATAAACCTCTGTAGGGAAATGGCTTGACTAGGAGATATATCAAGTAAGAAGTCATATATAACTGAGAGGTTTTCTTGATTGCTAGGAATTGTTGATACGAGTTGTCACTGATCATTTTGGCCCAATGAAACTTGGCCTTCCCTCTGATAATCTCCTCGATGAAATAAAAAATCCACTCTTGAAATTAAGCAACAGTGGGAATGCCCATGACACTGCTTAACAAGGTCACCAAGTCATGGTAATCTTCATAAAAGTCACTCCTCAAAAATTATTGGGGTACCTTGTTAGTGTTGCCCCTCTTCTCCCTCAACTAGTATTGGTTAATTAACTTTTTTCATTTTAGAGGGTCAACTTTCCACATATTTTCTGCATACTCCTTCTATGTATCTTCCATAGGGTCAAAGGTAGGAATATGAAATGTCTCACCTAGATGGACCTAGAAGAAAGATCTACCAAAACCCTACCTTCATGATCACTGATCCTTCTGCTTTCTGCTTGATAGGATTCTTTGCAAGCCATTACTAGTTTTGGGGCTACAAGAGTGAGCGGGAAGCTAGGTGCTTTGGCCAAACCTCTCTTTTTTATTTTCCTAGCATTGTCTATGGTTGGATTGACAACGACCCTTTGTATGAATTCGTCTATGTCAACATGTCTGAGGTTCATATCTATGATCGTGTCCTAGAAGAAAGTGACCTTGGAGTTGAGTTATATCCCTTGGGACTGATACTTCATCTGATTTGTATATTCTTTTTCTGTTGGGACCTTTGTAGGCTTCTTCCCTTTGTCTTTCTCTACAGCTGATTCCATAAATCCTACAGAGGTGGAGTAAGCATATTCATGTGTAAAATGAGGGGAGCATTAGTGAAATATTATAGAAACAAGGGTCAGATCAAGAATTTCTTCATAAAAGATCATAATATTCACTAAAATTCATCATTTGACACTTGTTAGGGGAAGTTAGAGCAATGCAGGCCTAGGAATGCAAGTTTTGCTGGGCTGGTAGCCATTTGGAGAAAGTAGTGTAGAAACAACACAAAAGGTGCGATGACCCACATGCGTCCACCTAAAGCTAGATTTCCACACCTCTGATTTAGGGGCCCCATCAAGGTGTCAAGGTATTTTGGCCACGTGGGTCAATGGTTCATGAAATTTTGTAGGTGGTACTTCAATCATTTCTTATGTGGGTCAAGAGGTGCAAAAGCTAGGGTCGTTAAGGCAATTTGGGGTCCCGTCATTTGGAATGATGTTGGAATGGATGAAATCCACAAATGGAGCCCTACATTGTGGGACTCATAGGCAAAAAGGGCAGTTCAAGTTTCATTCTCTGAGGTTTGATCATATGGGATCATGTGGGTGGAAACTTGTGGGAGGTAGTTGGGAGGTGGTTGTTTGAAGACGGCAGAGACAGGACAACAAACCATAGATGGCAGTCCACACCGTCATGCCTACAATAGGCATCGGCATGGGTTATTCGTTCAAGGAGGGTCAGATGGTGGTAGAGGGATTTGGCCCCGCAGGGTGGGAGATAGGTTAGGCACAACTGTTAAGAGACGGTGGTCATGGGACGATGGGCCATAAGCAGTGGCCTGCAATAGCATACCCACATTTAGCATTCCTCCTATTTGTTTACGTGTGATGGGGGCAACGAGAAATGAGTCACGTGGAGTCCAGATAATGAACAGATGAAGGTCCTGGACGGTTTGTGAACAACGGAGGGAAAAAGGCGACCTGTGGACGGAAGTCCACAAGGCCCGACCTGTGAGGAGGTTCAGACTTAGGTAGTTTTTGGGAAAACTTTGGATGGCCTTGGGATGTGCAGGTTTCACAATGTGAAAGAATGTGAGGGTTTCGCTATTTATTATGGGTGTTAAACCGACAGTGAAGGGGTAGTGAAAACCCATGAAGAATGACCCACAGATGGATCAAGACTTAAGCATTATAGGACATGGACCAAGCGCAATGCACTGTGTGGAAAGCTAGAGGGAGGCTACCATTTTGGGATGACAGAAAGGAAAGGATGGCCCTCGAATGGAAGTTCGCGGGAGCAAGCCTACAACGATGGGAGGACCCTTGACTCAAACTTATGATTTTCATTGTCTTAATAGTGGCGACAAAGAGATGGCATCTACTTGCATGCATGGGCTTGCCAAGGGAAATGACCGAGGTTTTGAAGTTTTTCTTTTGGTTTCCTAACTCAATAGATAAGGTAAGCTTGCAGGCCATAGGGACATGAGCGCTCTGGTCAAGAATGGTAGCCGAAGGGTTCAGTTCTGCAAGGCTTTAAATAGCTGATTTTGAAGGTTTTTTCAATTTTACAATATGGATTTCATCCGAATTTGGATGCTTAACTGGTTGCCTAAAGAAATTTTTGAATTTTTTCCTTAATATTTTTCAAGTTCACAAATAAAACAAACTTGAGAAAACACGGTTGGGGTGGCGGTGAACTCACTTGGAAAACCCGATGACCTGCGATGAAGAAGGCACTCAAATTTGTCCTCGAAACGATGTGGGCATGAAGGTAGGAGGCACGCTCACAATTTATGACTGAGTGTTGGTGAAAATGACAAGAAGATACTTACTATTTATAAAAAAATTGACATTAATTACCCGCATAAAAATGTTGTATGACAATCGACAAAGGTGGTGAACATGCTTTCCAAAATAAGTAGCGGCGGGAAAGGTGGGGTCCGCGGTGCAGGTGGTAGTTAAAGGTTCATTGTTTAATGGTTTGATAATGAGGTGGTGATGGATGATGTAGGGTCCACGGTGTTGGTGGATGGGCTAGGTTGGTCGCTAGAAAAATGGTGAAGAGAGGATGAAGTCCCGTGATGAGAAACCCGCATAGGCAGACCTGCATGGTGTGGAAGGTACCAGCCTTAAAAACTTAAGGAAAACTGCAAGAGGAACTCCATGAAGGAAAAAGACTTGGAAATTTCCAGGTTGGTGAAAATTGGTCAACTCAATATGATAACTTTACGATTCCTTGACCATCTAAAACTAAAAATAGGGGGCACAAATAATGAGGCGAAGGAAAAAGAAATCTGACAAGTGTGAGAATGAGAGGATCCCCATTTCGAACAGGGCATGTGAGCTATAGGTAGAACACCTACCTATTCTATCTAACAATCTCAAAACATGATATTGCTATCAGGATTCAACCGTGTAGTTTTACGAGTCAAACTCTTTGACGCATGTTTCATGAGTAGTGGTTCACAAAAGCTCATCTCTAATGATAGTGAATGGTCCCTTCAACACTCATTGCATCTAGGTGATGCTCATAGAGGCGAACCACTGGGCCTTCATGGGAGGTCACCCATCCCAGTACTACTCCATCTCAAGCACGCTTAACCATGAAGTTTTCTCCATTGTTAAGCCCACTTAGCTTGCAACCCCATTTGTAGAACCTTCAACAAGTGTTGTTCCTTATGAACCATTCATTATAAAGCCCCTTTAGCTCATCAATTGATAAGTAGGAGGTAATTTCCACAATGTGTCAAATTATGATATTGCTATCCAGATTCAATTATGTAGTTTTACGATTCAAACTCATTGACCCATGTTTCATGAAAAGAGATTCACAATAACCCATCTCTCATTATAGGTGTTGAGTGGACCATTCACTATCATGAGATATTGCTTCTTGTGAACCACTACTCATGAAGCATGGGTCAATGAGTTTGAATCGTAAAACTACACAGTTGAATCCTAATAGCAATATCATAATTTGGCACACCATGGAAAATACCTCCTACTTATCAATTTATGAGCTAAAGGAGCTCTATAATGAATGGTTCATAAGGCACAACACTTTCTGAAGGTTTTGCAAATGGGTTTGCAAGATAAGTGGGCTTAACCTTAGAGAAAACTTCAAGGTTAAGCACACTTGAGCTAGAGTAGTACTAGGATGGGTGACCTGTTGGGAAGGCCCAATTCTCCACCTCTCTGAAGATCACCTAGATGTAATGAGTGTTGTGTGGACCATTCACTATCATCAAAGATGGGTTTTTGTGAACCACTACTCATGAAACATGGGTCAATGAGTTTGACTTGTAAAACTACACGGTTGAATCCTAATAGCAATATCATACTATGAAACACAATGGAAAACACCTCCTACTTATCAATCTCAAATCAAAATAAGTAGGAAATCCAATGAAAGTAAAGAAATTTATTGAAATTTATAAAGTAATGAAATTATAGTTTACACACCTAGAATTAAATTGACTAAAATATTATATACAATTTTTTGATCATCGAAATTATCCCTTTTGGGAAAGTTGAGAGCATACTATTGATAATAATCTAAACAAGAGGAACATTAAGAATTCAATATCAATATAGTAAAATATATTTCATTTATTTGAAAGGTATTATTTAACGACCCAAGCAAAATAAATAACAATGTTCTACAATTACTAGGATTATTAAAATTTTAGAGAACTTGATAAATAAACAAAATATGATATACAGATAAGAATAAATTGATATCTTTGTAAAATAATAACTAAGATCATTAAAACTATAATAACTTGATAACTATGAAAAATAGTGATATCATGTTAACAGATATTTTCTAATGAATATTGAATCAATTATAAATTAATAATAGAGAGTGGATACTAATTAAATTTTTCATATACAATACTAATCTAATATATAATCAAATATAACAAATTAAACTAATAAATCTCTACTTGACCACTATTTTATACTTATGGATATTGAAATGATGAAAATATGGGATGCATGCTATCATATGGTTTAGGACATAGAGCACACCCACACTTCCAATTTCATTCAAGGGTAACCCTAAAGATCTCAATGCCAAAGAGAAAGAAATCTTGTAATAGGGTTGTCCTAGGAGCTCAATATGATCTAATGAGGGGTTCACCAACAAGTTTTAACTTGAAAAAGATAATGAAATGCAAGATGAAATGAATAAACCTAATTAAATGCAAACTAACACTAAATGACCTAGAAAAGTGAATGGAACAACACAAAAAGATACAAAATAAAATTCCTACACTTGGAAATCTGGAAATGGCTAGAGGGAGGTTTAAAACACTAGAAATTGAAACTTTATTGCTGATTAGGACTTGTTCACAAAGCTAGGAAAATCAGTCCAATTTCTTGAAAAATGTGCGGGAACAAAAATCTGCTAAAAGGGTATCCAAATATACAAAAAAAATGAAATCTAACTGTAGCTGGGACTCATTCACCAGAAGTGGAAAATCAATCCAATTGGGATTTTCTAAAACTTCAAAGGTAGATTGTACTCTTCTCTATCTGCTTTGTCCTTCCTGATTGGTTTTTGGATCCAAATCTCTGATTTGTAACTTCTAGATCTTCTCCAAGGATCTTCAAGGCTTGATGACAAATTTTCTTTAATATCCCTCCTTGGGAAATTTGCAACCTAGCCTTGAAAATCACACACAAAGGAGAGGAAAAATATGTTGTTGAGTTACTGGATAGCGGTTTGCCTTGGTCAAACCACGTTTTGGAAATGAATCCTTGAAATGAAATCAAATAATAATAAAGAATGATGAATGAACAAATGACAATGTTAGAACTCACCAAACCCTAGCAATAGAGTGCTGTAAATATGCATGCAATGGATGTTGATCTTTGACCCTTGATTGAATGATGTGGATCTTGAATGAAACACTTAGTTGAATCATTAACCCTACATCACAATTGTTAGCACAATAACAAACATGATGCATGAAATCCTTGACATGATGATTGATGTTTGAATGATGCTCTAAAATACTTGATAATATGCCCTTGAATGCTCTTGTGAATACTTGAATGATCTTGTAAACTATTGATTTCTTGTTAGATTTCTAGGTGAAAATATGAGTGAAATAACTTTGTATTTATACTCAATTATGCAAGAATTCTTGAAACTACAACACTACAGGTTGACATCAGATCTAGAAGAATAAAATCCCACCAAAAATTTAAATAAAAATTCTTAGAAATGTGTGAAAACTAGTTTGAGGCCAAAAGATCTAGGTGGGACCCATTCGCTCAGGCTGGTGAATGAGTCTCATATCACTAAATCTAGGCCACACAAGCTAGAAACACCTGAATTATGATTTCCTAATGATTGGTATCAAGATTATCTTCAAAAAGATGCAATAAGTGAGGCTTGTAGATGCAAAATAGGGCCAATTAAAGCATAATAAAGCCCAATTATTAATGCCAAGCCTAGAAAATTGTGAAAGTGTGTTACAACACTTCACAAACACTTTAAACAAGGCAATATTAATGTTTATTTTGATTTAAAAGAGATTTATTAGGTTCAGTTAATTAATAAAACCTTAGATAAGTGTGAAAGTGTGTTACAACACTTCACAACACTTTAGCAAGGTACCATTTAAATCGATTAGTTCACAAGGGCCCAAGACCTAATGTGAATATATTAGGAATATTACAACACTAAATCAAGGCCAAGTTAAGAAGACCTTTTTTTGTCATTACAAATATCACCATGATAACTAGTCTATGCAAATTAATTAATAGTTGAAAATTGCAATTTAATGGCTAAAAACTCAACTATAACTATTCAATACTCATTAATCATGTAGTTAAAGTTAACTGTATAATAATGATTATCATCTTGATAGCATTAGTTACACTAATGTAAATAAAACATTACAATAATTCTCTTTTTCTTAAATAAAAGTGGCAGAGCCATTGTAAATTATTTCCATTGATAATAAGAGAAAGGATTACAAAAATGGCACAAGTATAGATTCCTTAAATATCTTGTCCAAGAAGACCAACATATGGACAATGGCCTTGAAGGAGGAATGATAGAATTACAAGATCAAAGATATATAACACAAGACCTAGCACATTTCCAAGACAATAGAATAACAATGGTTTGAGCATGGAAGGCCAAAAACATAAATGTTGATAACCATTAAATACCACTTTCCTCTAGTAAATCAAGGTTGGTAGGCAAAGGGAAGAACAAAGTGGAATGTGGATCTTCCAAGTCATCCCTAAACAAGAACTGCACCACATTGAACATACTTAGCAACGTATCAACCAAAGTGTTACTGAAAGAAGACCTCAAAACATTTAGTCAGGCCACAAATTCAAAAGAGCAATCTACAACCAAATCATTAACAATTTCACAAAGTAGGCAACCAAGAGTAGGAACTAAGAGCAGGTGTTCACAATAGAGAGCACCACACACAAGATTGGGGCCAACACAAAGGTCAAAACTTTCTAAAGAAGCCTCAAGTAAAAACATTGGACAAACATGAGGCAACAAATAATTACCTACTATGAATTTCACAGTTTTAGTGCATCATAGAACATCCATAATTTTGGACACAAACATGGATTCCATTCATTAGGAAGAGCCTTGAGATGGTAATACAATCAACCCTGACCCAAAACCACAATAATTGCCTCAACAACGTGAGAAATTTTCATGGAGAAAGCCTTATAGAGCCTATCAACTAAGGTGGAGTGAAAAACTCCAGGTTCATGATATCGAGCTAGGATATAATCCCTTAACATGTTATCCATGATAAAGCATGCATAGAAATTTTCTTGATACTAGAGAAAACAAAATATAAAGTTTTCCCAAAAAAGACATGAACATATTCAAGTTGGCCAAGCATGATAAGAGCCAACTCTTGAGAGAAGGAAAATCATCATAATAATTGACAATAATGCATATATGAATATATTAATATTTAATAAGGGTGTGTGCAGGATCATCATGGAAAAACTAGGCCCTTAAGTGGCGATGAAATTCAAAAAAATTAGAGTTAGGCAACTTGACATAAAAATTTGAATAAGTTATCTATATTATTTCAAAAATATGTAAGAATAGAATATGTATCAAACTGAATGTAGTTTCTAAACTACTAAGTTTATTTAAAAATAAATAAAAAATCTATTTGGTGAAAATTTGAAATTTCAATGCAATAGTACTTAAATATAAGGGAAAAATAAATAGGTGTCTATCTAACCACCCTTACCACAATAAAATGATAATATTTTTTTATAAGATTTTAGATATAAGTAGAGGACTCCATGTCCCTGATGTGATGCATTTATTTTTGTAATCTTTCCAAGTAAATAATTAATTATGAATTTTTATTAAATTTTAAAAATATAAAAATTGTATGCCCCACCACCTTAACTTGGTCAAAACTTCATGAAATTCATTTTTTTAATCTTATAGTATGTGAAGCATATAATGTGACATATTTTTGATTCAAAATGTGATATTGCCTTGAAAGTTATAGATGTTTTTCAATCAACCTATCAATCAAGACTTTAGTCAGAATTCAAATAGAAAATGAATAATAATTATTTATTAAATTCAAATTAATGTATAATTTATATTTGTGGAAATCTAAGAATCTCCTTTAAAAATCCTTTTCATTTCATCAATTTTGGGTACAAAAAAAATCATCAACCACATACCCTACACATACCCATCATATCGCCACTTTTTGGCCCATCATGATCCTGCACATACCCATAAAAGAATTATAATGATGAAAAATTATGATCATCATTGGTGTGGCTAAGTCCTTTGGTAATTTTCTCTCATTGGATAATGTCACCAATGAACATTCTAGGATGGTGTTCACTCACTTTTATGTAAGCATTGAACCTAAAAAGTTTTACCTTCCTCGATTACTCTAGAATCCAAGCTTAGTAAGTGGCCTCAATCTATTGAATATGCAAATGCAACTCTCTTCTATTAAATTTTCTCAGTTGTTGGCCATCTTTGTAATGCTTGGCCAAAAAGGGTGCCCAAGGAGTCAAATCCCCAAAACAAGGGAAAAAATGTGGCTCTTCCCTCCCTATGGCATTTTTCAAGGTACTCTTTAGATTTTCCTTTGACCCAAACTGAGTTTGAGGTGGCTTCACCCACTAGTTTCAATATTTCTCATTTTTCTTCTGAATCTACTTTCATTTGCGAGGTTAGTGATTTGATTGAGGTCTTCAAGAAGTTTTTTCAACCATCCCTTAATGAGTTTTTTCCCCTAGATTTGGACTTCTTTAATGAGACACCCCTCTCCTTGCATTTCTCTTGATCTCTGCTCAAAGACACACCTATCTCTACTACCTCACCTTGATCTAACTTTGTTCGTACTATTATAGAACCCCAACTAAAGGTCATTCTATCACCCCCAATGGTGACTTACCTAGACCTAGTTATTCCTTGTTTGGTTCCCCCAGTCTTTTCTCTTGCTTTGATGGTATGCATTTCCTCTCTTACCAAGTGTGAGACCACCTCGGTTTTTTTTGGTTCACCAAACACCTCAAAAATGCTAAGACTAAGGAAGTTGGTCAATGTTGGGACCAGATCAAAACCCAATAGAAAATCTTGTAAAGTTACAAGGTAGAAGAACAAAGCTCAATACATTGCTAATAAGAATCAAGTTCTTTGGAATGTTATGTGGATATAATGGCCTTCATAAGAAGCATATCTTCAGGGATATCATTAAAGAACACGAGCCTAAAATTTTAGATATTCAAGAAACAAAAATGGCTGCTATTGACTTTGATAAATCAAGTAAGTGCATTTGTCTTAATGCTCTCTATTTGGTGGTTGATTTGAAGGGGATTTTGGTGGTCTTATCACCATGTGGAAACCTTTCTTAACCAACTCTCTAGTTTCAAAGAATAAAATCTATCCCAATGCCTAGTTTTCTCAATTCTCTAGTATTTAGGACTTGGTTTTGTCTAATGTTTATGCTCCTAACATTATTGTCCTCAGAAGAACCACCTAGATTTGCATGTTGGGTTGTATAAATTATTTCCTTCAAAGTCATTGGATGTTGTTGGGAGAGTTTAACAACCCTCTCTTTCCCTTGGAGAAGATGGGTGGAAATATTGGTTTTACTGACAACATATTGGATCTAAACATTTCCTTTTAGCAAGTGGCCTTTCAAACTTGGAACTTGAAGGAAGCTCGTTCACCTAGTCTAACAAAAGAATAGGAGAAAATAT
Organism: Sequoia sempervirens; assembly: GCA_007258455.2. Lineage (NCBI taxonomy): Eukaryota > Viridiplantae > Streptophyta > Pinopsida > Cupressales > Cupressaceae > Sequoia > Sequoia sempervirens. Next base: position 391,117,847 of record VDFB02000003.1, read on the forward strand.
AATTTAGGTTAGACTAGATCATTTCCTTGTCTCCTCTAATTAGGATTATCTTCCTACTCTTTATCCTCTCTTGTAAGGGTCTACTGCTAAGTTGGAACACTCCTCTTACTACTAAGCACCATTTTCATTTTGATTTAATGTGTTTGCATGATCCCCACCTTAAAGGGATTTTTCAAGATTGGTGGAATATTAAGTTTAGTGGTTCAACTATGTTTAGTATTTCCTTCAAACTTAATTGATAATTAAGGAAAAATCCATATTATATAATTTTCATAATACTATTGAGAAAGAAGAAATTTATAGGAAATAACGGGTTATAAATCAATGGCTTTGTGAGGGGGAAAAAAATACCAAGTTTTTAACCTTTCCACCTAAACCAAAGAGAAATAGGGTTCTGACTTTTAGGAGATGGAACTAGTGGGATAGGGGGCCTATTGCACTCTTAGTTCATTAGGAAACCAAGATCCCTCAAACAAGTGACTCAATTGATAGAAGGGGACACACAATACAATAAAAAAAGTGTGTGTAGTTTCCTTAGGTGTAATTAAAAGGGGGTTCACCATTAAAATGAAGCTTCAAAGGAGAAATGCAAACCCTAATGCATTAAACCCTATAAAATTGAGACATAAAATGAAATGAACAAATAGGAATCAGATAGAACGAAACTTGGAAAACTGAAGAACTCCAAGCAAGGTCTTCAACTCTAAAATTCTACTTTTTGAAGTATAGTAGGACTCATACACTAGACTGGGCAATTTAGTCCTACTACTAGAATCTGGTTAGATTCTGGAATCTTTTGGTCGCAAACTAGGATCTACAAAAAACTGATGAAAAGTGGTCTATTGGGACTCATACAATGAAGATGATGATTTAGTCATAGTATTAGGGTTTTACTAAAACTTCTATAGCATCGAGTGATCTTTTGTATCTTTCATCTCTTCCGATCTCCAAGACTAAAAGTATGAATTCTGGTCTATAGGCGAGTTTCCCTGAAGATGACAACTTTGACAACTTTCTTCAATCTTGCAACTTTTTCTTCAAAGGATCTTTAAGCTTCAAACCACCTAGCTCTGTAAACACATATGAAGAGGGAAAAATGTTGATTTTTTAGTGGATAGGGGTTTGCCTTGGTCAAACACCCTTTTGGTAATCAAACCTTGAAATGAAATGAAATAAAATGAAGGAATGATGAATAAATAAGATGCATTGTTGCAACTCACCGAACCCTTGCAATAAAGGATGCAAAATTGTGTGAAATTTCTCCAATGCATGTGGATCTTGACTCTTGATCTTGATATGAGATAATGTCTTTGAATACTTTCTTGAATCATGAAAACCTACATGGTATGTCTTGGGGATCATGGTGTGCAAAAAAGTGGCAATATTTGTGGTATGTAGTGATGACTTTTTCACCCCAAAATTAATGAAATGAAAGAAGAGGTTTTAGAGGAGAATTCTCATGGCTTCAAAATATAAATTATGATTTAATTTGAATTTAATAAATAATTATTATTTATTTTCTATTAGAATTACGACTAAGTCCTTATTGATAGGCTGATTGAAAAGAATCTATAACTTTTCAAGCCGGTATCATATTTTTGTGAATCAAAACATGTTTCACATTCTATGCTTCACATACTATAGGATTAAAAATAAAAATTAAATTTCATGAATTTTGACCAAGTTAAGATTGAATTGAACGGATGAGTTTTTTATATTTTCTAAAGTTGTAATAAAAATTCATAATTAATTATTTACTTGGAAAAAATTATAAAAATATACATCACATTAGGACGGTCTCTACTTATATATAAGAATCTTACAAAAAAGTATTATCATTTATTATGGTTAAGAGTTGGTCGGAATGAGACACCTGCTGCCTTTACATTTTTCCACGAAATTCAAATTACTCTTGCATTGATTTCAAATTTTTCCACCAAATATATTTTTATTTATTTTTAAATAAACTAATATTTTAGAAACGCTACATTCAATTTTCTACAAATTCTATTCTTACATATTTTTGAAATTAATATAGATAACTATTAAATATTTATGTCAAGTTGCCTAACACTAATTTTTGTTTTTACCATAAGGGCCTATTTTTTGCGATGATCACGCACATGCCCACATCACAAATGTTAGCTCACAAACACACATGATGCATGAAGACTTTGAAATGATGCTTGAATCTTGAATACTACACCAAATGCTTGATAATTTTCTATTGAATGCTTTATAATGTTCTCACTTGAAGTCTCATAAGATCACTTGAATTGCTAGGATGCATGAACTCAAAATTGTTAGGAGAAACTATGTGAAATAACCTTGTATTTATAATTGTTTATGCCAAATTTCATGAAATTACAACACTACAAGCTGACATTAGATCTAGTAGAATAAAATTCCACCAAGAACTAAATTCAAAATAGGTCCAAGCTAAAGCAGAACTCATACGCTATTTGGGGCGTATGAGTCTTAGTAGCTTAAACTTGGGACACAAGTTTCAAGAAATGTTAAGTTCAATGTAATATTCAGGATCAAGCCCTGAATCTTAGGTTGGACCCATATGCCCAGGGGGGCATAAGAGTCCTAGAACACTAGATCTAGAACACACAACCCAAAAAAAGAATTATGATTGGTCATTAGTTAAGTTTCAGGATTATCCTTAGAAAGATGCATTAAATAAGGAATAAAGAAGCCCAGTTTTAGCAGGAAGGCCCCAAACAAGGGTGAAAATGTAAAGGGATACATCTTTCTACACTTCTTTTAGCCCCCACTTTAGTGAGAGGAGGAAATTTCTTTAGATTTACACTAAACTAGACAAACTCATATCAAGAGGGCTCCAAGTGTATCTATGCTAGTGAGATAGGATGACAACGATCAAGATGGATGATCAAGCCACCAGGAGCAAGATCTTATGGAAAACCAACATAGGCACAAAAGAACATGCATGTGAATAATGTATGAAGCAACAATAAGATACAAGCATACACTACAAAAGACAAAAAGTAGAAAGAAAAAGAAAATAGAGGATGGATCAAGCCTTGATCATTTCTCCAATGCTATGTGGATTGGATCTAAATTGTTTGTCCAAAAATGTATGCAAGTGGAATGCGATATCCACTATGCAAACCAAATGCATGCTCACAAGGACTAGTGGAACCTTGGGCCATCCACCAGGTGAGCCCCTAGAGACACATACGCACGTGGTCGGTATGTGCTCACAGAACAGTGGTAGATATGGGAAATTCATGCCCGAAGTTTGCCATCCCATGCAGCTAGCCACCTAAGTTATACCTCGATAGCTTTGATAGGTGGCATGGGAGCATGAGAATTGAAGAGATTGGTGTAATGGGGATCATGGTGTAAAAGAAATTGTAATATTATGAGGGAATTGTATTGGTATTTATTTTTTTCACCCAAAATTAATGAAACAAAGGGTTTTAGAGGTAGATTCTCAGATTTCCAAAATATAGGTGCTGATTTAATTTGAATTTAATAAATAATTATTATTTATTTTCTAGCTCGACTAAAGTCGATCGATAAGTGATTGAGAAAACATCTATAACTTTCAAATGGTATCATATTTTTGAATACAAAACTTATCGTCACATTCTATGCTTCATAATATAGGATTAAAGAGAATTAAATTTCATGAAGTTTGACCAAGTTAAAGGTGGTCCGGTGATTGAGGATTTTATATTTTCTAAAAGTTGTAATAAAAATTCATAATTAATTCATTACTTGGAAAAAATTACAAAAAATAACACATCACATCAGACATGGGTCCTCTACTTATATATAAAATCTTACAAAAAAATTATCATTTTATTATGGTTAGGGTGGTTAGACAAACACCTATTTCTTATTTTTTCATGTATTTTGAAATAATATAGATAACTATTCAAATATTTGCGATCAAGTTGCCTAACTTTCTTGATTTTCTGAATTTTTGCCATAGGACACATTTTTTTTTGCATGATCCACGCACATACCATTCATGAGGAAAGAAAAACTTCATATGCTGACACCCATGAATAAACATGATGGCTCCACAAGAAAGCAAAGTGTGTTATGCAAGGTGGCCATATAATAGTTATTGTAAATGTAAAAAAGTGTAAGGTATGTTCAAAGGAGTTTTGCTTAGTTCATGTAAGGTATTAACTTAGGGAACATCATGCCTACTGTCTCCAAGAGAGTACTAATCGAAGAATGGAAGATTCACAACTTAGGGAATGCAGTGTGTCAGAGCAAGCCACTAAGAGGAATATAATATGCTAATAGAGATCATGCTCTTGAAGGACATCACACCCAATGTCACTAAAAAGAGAAAGATGCATCACATGAAATAAAAAGACTACATAATGAAACATGAGTTGCAAAAGAATAATGCTAATGTATGCTCCCACTTTAAAGAAATTTCTCAACATCATGTTGTGAGCAATTAATTTAAAGTAGAAAAAGACATGAGAGCTTATTTAGAAAGCCCTATGCCAAGTCATATGTTTCCAAATTAAGCTCTATCATCAAAATGGGTTTCCTGCCCCACAAAGAAATACCAAAATCACATAAGGGATCCACAGATTCAAGGTCAGTATGTCTTTGCTACAATATTATTATAGAGCTCGAAAACATTATCATTCCCCAAATACTCATGGAATAGGAATAATGACACAAAGAGAGTGAAACAAAAGAAAAGCTCTCAGGTCAATATGGAAGAGGCATAAATGTCTTGACACCTTGCATCATCCCCAAAAGGAAAACACAAGACAAAGAAAAGGTAAAATTCTTATGACATAAATAAGAGTGTACAAATAGAGGAGTGTAACAAAGAGAGAGATACATAAAAAAAAATAGTACGAGGGATCACATTACACACATGAAATCACATAAAAGAACATGAAAATAAAACAACCCAAAAGAATAGTAAGACACATGCGAGTCAACCTTTAGTAGGTTGTTTTCATCCCAATCGTGTTCATTATATATATAAGGTGGAAAACTAACCAAAGGGACAACATAAAGTGTGGTACTAGGACAAGGCTATCTAATTTTTCTCCCACTGTGTGCAAGACAAGAATGAGCTGAGGTAAGTGATGAGAAAGAGCTCCTTGCATTTTGGAATGATTTTCAATGAATGTTAAAACACAAAATAGTGAGGATGTTATGATCCTACAACTATTAGATGTCAAGGAGTAGAAGGGAACCCTTTTAAGGGACTATCTCTATGATATAAAAACTTTCAAATATTTGTTTTAAAGCACAAAACTCATCAGTACTATGTCCACAAACTCTATGTTATCAATAATGTGACATGTTTGCATTCTTAGGATATGATTTTGGATTTTCTTTCATGGGTGGTAATTTTATAAGTCCTTGAGTTAGATTCAGTTGTAGACATGGGACAAGGGAATTCTAATTTATTTAGTTTGTAAGAATTTCATTTCTTTCTAGATTCACCAATTTGTTGAGTTAGATGTTGAGGAGGACCTAAGATGATCCTATCATCCTTATCATTGTTACGAGGAATTGGTTGTTCTTTAGGAAGAAGGATGCTTATATCGAGATGGGGATCTTGATATCCTACTCCTTCGATATCCTTAGTTGGTACTTGTTCTAAGAGTTAATGAATTTCATGTTCGCTTGTTATGTCACATCCTTGTTTTCTTAAGATCATGAATCCTTTTCCATATGTCTCTTCTAGGTTGATTGATGTCCTGGTTACTTTGTTAACATAGGATGGTTGAATTTTTGCTTGATTAGAGGTGCTAGGATCACCTATTGTAGGGAGCTTAGGCTCAGTTTGTGTCTCAATTTTAGGATGTAAAAGACCAAACATATCAAGCTTTGTTGGTTGTTTAATATAAGGATAAAAGGATGCATTAGACTCAAGGTTAAGGCAATTATTTATGAAGTTGTCCATGTTGTCATCATCTTCTCCAATGATGTGAACATCATGACTCAGAGGACATGCATTAGGAGTTGATTAAGCATGAGAGAGTTCAATTTCATTATGATAATTTCCAAAAGCATAGCTTGACACATCCACTAATGATTTCAAGGACATCCAAAACTTGTTGAAGCACATATCCATATGAAATGCAATGCAATTTTTAGATTTTAAACAAGGTAATTTGCTAATTACACTATGCCACAATCTGAAAATGAAAATTTTAAAATGAAAATTTGAAATTAAGCAATGCACCAAATGAATTAAATTAAGCTAGATCTAATGAGATGAATGAAATAGAAACTCAGTAATCTGAAACAAAGATCTAACAACAACAAACAAAAACAAAAAAACAAAGTTTTTAATGTTGAAAAATGTTGATTCAGGTCTGATATGGGACTAAATTGACTAGATGGGTGAATGAGTCCTAGATAGGGTTTTGAGAAGGTTCAAATGTTGAAAAAAACATAACATATAATTCCTAGAAATATAGAAAAACGACGTCTACAGGGACTAAATCACACAGGTGGGTGAATGAGTCCCATATTAGGGTTTTTACACCAAATTCAACAAATTCTGAGTTTTTTCTAATGTTTCTAACTTGTATGGTTAAATTACTATTTAAAATGGAAGATTTCAAATGAAATTTAATGATGCAAGATACAAAAATGTAACCTATATGCACTTTTCCACTAATGCAAGGTTTAGAAGCCCTAAATGCCAATTAACTAATGCAAGATCTAATGCAAAGTTAATGTAAGCTAAATCTAGGACTTTAATGTACTCCAAGTAATAAATAAAGGGTTTGAAGGTTGGGTTCACCAAAATGAACCAAAGGAAATAGGTTTGTTCCACCTTTTAGGAGATGAAACTAGGGGGATAAAGGACCTATTTCACTCTTAGTTCATTAGGAAACCAAGATCCCTCAACCAAGTGACTCAATTGAGGGAAGGGGACACACAATAAAATACCAAGAGTGTGTATGGTTTCCTCAAGTGTGATTAAAAGGTGGGTTCACCATTAAAATTAACCTTCAAAGGAGAAATGCAAACCCTAATGCACTAAACCATAGAAACTTGAGACATAAAATCAAATGAACAAATAGGAATCAAATAGAAAGGAACCTGCAAAACTGAAGAACTCCAAGAGACATCTACAAATCTGAAATTCTACTTTTTGAAGTGTACCGGGACTCATACGTTAGACTAGGTGATTTTGTCATGCTATTAGAATCTAGGCAGATTTTGGAATCTTCTGCTGACAAACCAGGATCTACATAAAACTGATGAAAAGTGATATACTGGGACTCATACGCCCATGGTGATTATTTAGTCCTAGTATTAGGGTTTGAGTGAAACTTCTATAGCTTTCATCTTGTCTGATCTCCAAGCTCGAAAGTCTGAATTCTGGCCTATAGGTGAGTTTCCGTGAAGATGACAACTTTGAAAACTTTCTTCAATCTTGCAACTTTTTCTTCAAAGGATCTTCAAGCTTCAAAACACCCACATCTACAAACACACATGAAAAGGGAAAAATGTTGATTTGTTAGTTGATAGGGGTTTTCCTTGGTCAAACACCATTTTGGTAATCAAAACTAGAAATGAAATGAAATAGAATGAAGGAATGGTGAATGACCAATATGAAATGTTGCAACTCACCAAACCCTTGAAATAAAGGCTGCAAACTTGTGTGAAATGGCTCCCATGGATGTGGATCTTGAATCTTGATCTTGATATGAGATAATGTCTTTGAATACTTGTTTGAATAATGAAAACGTGCATCACAAATGTTAGCTCACAAACATACATGATGCATGAAGACTTTGCAATGATACTTGAATCTTGAATATTGCTCCAAATGATTGATAATTTTCTCTTGAATGCTCTATAATTTTCTCACTTGAATGCTCATAAGATCACTTGAATTGCTAGGATGCTTGAACTAAAAATTGCTAGGAGAAACTATGTGAAATAGCCTTGTATTTATACTTGTTTGTGCCAAATTTCCCAGAATTACAACACTACAAGTTGACATCAGATCTAGGAGAATAAAATCATTCCAAGAATTAAATTTGAAATAGGTCCAAGTTAAATAATGACTCATACGCCATTTGGGGAGTACAAGACCCAGTAGCTTAAATTTGGGACATAAATTTCAATAAATGTTAAGTTCAATACAATATTCATGATCAAACCCCAAAACCTAGGTGGGAAACATACACCCAAGGTGGCGTATGAGTCCTAGATCACTAGATCTAGAACACACAACCCAACAAACATGAATTATGATTGGTTATTGGTTAAGTGTCAAAATTATCCTTGGAAAGATGCATTAAATAAGGATTGTGGAAGCAAATAGGACCAAATAAGGCATAAAGAAGCCCAGTTTTAGTAGGGAGGGCCCAAACAAGTGTGAAAATGTAAAGGGATACATTTTTATACACTACACCACCACTAGGCATAGGAAGAGGTGTTGGTTTTTTTTGCAGTGCACCTAAGAAATCTCTAAGGGATAGCTAATTCCTATGTTTAAGACTCCTATAATGATTGGCCAACGAACAAGACCTAGTCAAAGATTGAGATCTTCTGCACTTTAGGCTCTATGGAGTCAAGGAGGGTATTCCTATTGGTGTTCATTTGAATTATACTTTGGAGAAAACATCATTTTCATAGATCAACCTGAATAAAGGATACTAGTGCAATAATTACTGTAAAATTGGCTTGTTTCTAACTAATATGCTACCCATTCATCAAGAAGTATTCCTCATGGTAATAGACACAAAATTATGTATAAAGATTAATGAATTTTGGGATGGAGTGAAAACTTGACTTTAGTTCGGTCGTTTAACAATTATTTGATCAACCCATTAGGAAAATCATTATGGAACAAATCAGTGCCTTATTTGTTGGGTGATGGAGTCACACATACAAGTAGCAGTAAAACATAAAGGACCCAAGAATTTAATAGAATGGACTACTCACATAATACCTTGCATTATGAAGCTCAATTTTCTGATACATTACTAATTATCAAATCCTTTGCAAATGAATGTAAATTTAGGACCCCATTCAAGTATTTTAATTGATTGCTTGAATCAAAATAAGGAACAAAGACATACATGCGAACAAATGTTCAAAGTAGAATGGAAATACCATTAATTTTCATTCAAAATTTACTTAAACTTATAGAAGGAGGTTAAATATATTAAAATTATATATTTTCTTGTATTTATAAGTCATGTCTACAAAAAAATTCAAGATAATTGCATAAGCTCATCCATAACTCAAAATTGACATTCTATTCTATTCCTATCTACCCATTTTCACTCGACCCAAAACCTAGCCATAGTTTTCATCAGTTTTTCCTCCCATTTTTTTTCTCTCCTTGCAATTGAGCCTTGAATTCCCTTTTATATGACATGGGAGTGACAAGCTTCGGGCTCAAATGAAATTTCACCACAAATTTTCATTTCATTCAAATCTCCATTGCATTTAGCTTTCATTTCAAAACTTCCCACATGTCGAATTTGTAAAATTTGGTGCAACTAGGGAGACAAAAGTTGTAAGTTCCATCAGAAAAGGGAACACAAAGTGCCACCAAAATCCCTTTTGTTGCTATCCACACAACAATACTAGGCAACAAAATTTCCACGAAGGCACACATTTGACATCAAAATGTGCCACACATGTAGAACCAAAACCACTAGCAACAAAAGTATCATCAACACAAAAATTTTACATCCCACAAAACAACTCCTTACTGACTATCCACCTTGCCTTTACCAACACTCAGACCTTAGTATACACACCCGCTTCTAGTCATTTCCAAAGGAGGAGATGAAACCTCGACCTCCTCTTCTTTCTTATCCTTGCCCAACACGATTCCAGTCTATCCGCTCGGGGTTTTGATCGCCAATGGCACCACAAATATCACTTCCTCATTAGAGGAAAAACTATGATTTAAAAGAGCTAAATACCAATAGTAATTAGAGTCGATTAGGTATGTGTAGGATCATCATGGAAAAAATTAGTCCTTAAGTGGCAAAAAATTCAAAAAAGTCAGAGTTAGGCAAATTGATGTAATAATTTGAATAAGTTATCTATATTATTTCAAAAATATGTAAGAATAGAATTTGTAGCAAAATGAATGTAGTTTCTAAACTACTAGGTTTATTTAAGAAAAAAAAATCTATTTGGTGAAAATTTGAAATTTCATTCAAAACGATTTAAATTTTTAGGGAAAAATAAGTAGTTGTTTGTCTAACTACCCTAACCACAATAAAATGATAATAATTTGTTTATAAGATTTTAGATATAAGTAGAGGACTCCATGTACCGATGTGATGCATATTTTTTGTAATTTTTTCCAAGTAAATAATTAATTATGAATTTTTATTACAAATTTTAAAAATATAAAAACTTGTATGTTTGACCATCTTAACTTGGTCAAAACTTCATGAAATTCAGTTTTTCTTTTTTTAATCCTATAGTATGTGAAGCATAGAGTGTGATGCATATTTTGATTCAAAAAATATGATACCGCTTGAAATATAGATGTTTTTCAATCAGCCTATCAATTAGGACTTTAGTTGTAATTCAAATAGAAAATGAATACTAATTATTTATTAAATTCAAAGTAAAGCATAATTTATATTGGTGGAAAATCGAGAATCTCCTTTAAAAATTCTTTTGTTTCATCAATTTTGGGTAAAAAAAAGTCGCAGCCACATACCCATCATATCACCACTTTTGGCCCATCATGATCCTACACATACCTTACTCTCACCACTATCATAAGTGTTGTTCAGACGGTCAATTAGGAGCGTTATTGTGTCCAAAGGAGCTATGCCCATATCTTATCTTCCTTTGTGCTCTAGCAGAAGATCGCGACTAGGCCTTTTTTATTTATCACCCACGTTTTGAAGCTCACCTTGAATTTATAACCTTCGACATCTAGTGGGCAAGCCTGGGCTTGTTGACCCGGCTTTGTGAATACAGACCGAGCTTTTTTGAACTCAATCAAACAAATATTCTCCTTTGGATTACTCATTTCTCTTGTTAGACAAGCACTCAAACTTGGTCGCTCAACTTAGAAAGATTTCCAACTGCTACAAGAATGACACAATTAGCAGTTAATTCCTCTTATATTTTTCATGCGAGGTAATGGAAACCTTCATCAATGCTTAGTAAAAAATGTACGCACAAACATGAAAATTTGGTGGCGTATGTACTGTCACCATTTAACTTGAGCTGCATGAGAATATGTGGATCACCCTTCATGATTTCTAACAACAACTTCTTCACATGGATTGAGATCAACATGATTGCACAAGAAAGGAATAATTAATTAATGCTTCACTTGTTGCAGGAAAAAATGACTACCATGTGCCATTTTCCAACTTTGAATATTGCGTTATGATCTCCTGAAGAGTTTGCAAATCGAACAATTCATCTTGCGCTAACTAGGTTTGAAATCGAGCGAAGCATCATTGAGTTGCCTCCTGACCAATAACATCAACCCATATCAGACACCAACTACTGTGTCGGCGGGCCCAACACATCTTACAAATTGAAAGGATAGAGCCACGTGTTACAATCTTTCTAACCTCACAACTTTTAACTAGCCTTCATCTTCCCCCCGTGAGCTAGCATGGAATGAAAAATATTTACTTCAGGGTTTGATCTTGGTTGTTGGTCTAAAACCATAGGCTATGAGATTATTAGTGGAGATAGGGCCCCATATTCCATCTGAGACATGTGTCCGCATCTCACTAACCTCACGTCAAATAACTGGCTGGCACCTTAAGTCCACGAGCTGGTGATGTAGGATTTAGATCTTCTCCCATATGCTCAAATATGAAAAACTTGCATACAACACTGTTAGCATTTAATTAAAGGATTCATCTAAACAACCAATGACATGACCATTTGCAGACTGATGACTTAAGCTTAAGTCATCAGGAAAATTAAGACCCCAACTTTAGGAAAAGACTTAATGTAGTGAGAAAAACAGTGACCGGTTCTTCAGGAAAATGGGGCTGGTGAACTAACGTGCCGAATGGCTCAAGAGATGAATTAAGGGGTCAATGACCAACCAAGCATGTCAAATTAAAAATATAACATTTGCATGCACTTGTGAATAAAACCTACCGACTCATGGGGATGAGGGTTTATAAGAAGGAAAACTATATTCATGGAGAATGAGAAAATCCACCAGGATTTTAGAAGCTCCAACAACAGCTCATGCTCAAGGATGCATACCGCTAGTGGGTATGGTGAGAAACAGATCTTGGGTGAAGCAAACTAGGGTAGAAGACCAAACGAGGAGCTTACCTGGAGAGGGCAAGCATACATAATAGAAAGAAAACACACCAAACCCTATGTAAAAAGTTTACATAGAATACATTACAAAAGCCTCATATGAACCATTGGCTTCAATCCTCAAATTGGATTCCAAAGGCCCCCAAACTTAGGGGTTGTTCTTTTCTTTGTTGAACACTTTATCCTGTTTCACCATCAATGGATTACCCTAAATGTTGTACAATTCTAGGAACCTAGCCTCATCATAATTAGTATTGCCCATGACACCTGAGATAACACTTCTAAAGTCATCTTTTCCCATTATGAATTCATCAAATTGTAATAAAAAAAAAATTCTCATATTCTGCACCATGATGAAGTGTAGTATCACACCCAAGTTGTTCATCAAAATTGAAAAATTCATAAGCATTATGGATTACATCTAGGAATTCTTTCATAAGATCAGGAAAAGGGAAAATAGAGCTATGCATTCCCTCCATGTACCTCTCATTAGCATTGCCTTTGGTGGGTGAAAGAAGATCCATAATCATATCAAGAAGGTAAGGGGTATCTGCAAAAAACTCAACTGCAGCCTCATACTGACTAGAAAAATCCCATTGGTTATCTTCGTTGTCATATTGCTCATCATATGGATCAAATATATGTGCCAAATCAATATGATGCTGCTCTTCAAGATGATATGAGGTCATTGGAGCATTGATACATTCAACCTGATTAGTCCTCTGATCACCAAAGAGAAAATTTTCCTCCTTATCTTGCTCCTTATTGCAATGTAGATCATAGGCTAGTGGTAATTCAACCCCCTTCTTAAACACATTATTTGTTGTTGTAATAGAATAATCAGAAGCACACATATATCCATTATCAACAATGTCACATCTAATATTGTCATCATAGTTCTCTTCAATACATGAGACATTAACATCCCTGAGTTGCAACAAACATGAACCATTTTCAACATACTCATCATAGGTCACTTGTTCAACCCCATGTTGGCAGACAATCCTCACCATATCTCTGTCATTGGATTTCCCTTTCAATTAGCAGACTAAGAAATTAGGGTAGACATTTTCAAATGCAATATCACCTTGAAACCTATATATATCCTCTACAACATATGTACTAGTGATATCTGGTAAGTATTCATTAGATTTATCTTCAAACAGAGGATTACTCCTACACCAATAAACACAATCCTTTATATCTTTAATTTTAGATGTGGGTTCATTGAATAAAGGGTTTTTCCATATCTTGGATAAAATTGGATGTATCCCATCATCTATATCATGAGGAGTCCCTTGACCTTGGTCTTCAAAGCATCCAATATCAGTATAGTCACTTGAGGAGTAAAGAGAAGCACCTTCAACATCATCTTCATCACTTGTGTTTATAACAATTGATCCATGCTCCGAAAATTCTTCACATGAGGAATATTGTTCACTACCGAAAAAGTAGATCCACTTAAGGCTATTAACATACCCATTACTAGAAGCCATGGATTCCATCTCTAACTCATAAGAGGAATCATAATCAATAGAAGATTGTTTAGACTTAACTCCACCTCTTTGATTCCTTACTCGTGCCTTATCATAAACACAAGGTGTAACCCTATTGCTGGGTGACATAGGATGGGTCCCAACATAATCCATTTGTGCAGTTTCATGCATTTCTTGCATAGGATCATGGCTCAAGATATTTGGAGGGAAATAGTGAGATATGGCCTCCTTGATCACACATTCTATTTCTTCACCCTCATCACTGCTAGGTGCATCTATCTCCAGACTATCTGTGAAATGACAACACCCAATAGCTAATTATCCAGATGTTGATGCTTCTTGTTGATTTTTTAACATTCATCTCTGTTTCTCCTCACTGAGATAGTCACTATCCACATTACGAGAAATAATGGGATACATACAACCATGCTTGGCCTCTTCGACCATACTTATCCAGTCTACTACTTGATCAATGCTTTGAGGCTTCACATATTAAGGTCATTGGATTGATCATGGTGCGTAGGCTTCACAAAATAGGTCAATACACATCAACTCATTAGGCTTAAACCCTATGGGAATTTCCATCAAAATATCCAAGAATATTGAAAAAAAGTCATATGGTGACTCATTTGTATGTCTCTTTATTTCATACAACTTCCCAATAGCTAACATCAATTCCATCCCTCCCCTACATTGTTGGCTAGAGGTTGATGCTTTCTCTGCATTTCTTGCAAATGGTGTGAGTACAATATCTAGAGGTTCGTCCTCCTGATGAACACTTTTATTTTCTTGTTGACCTTGTTGAATTGCCTGGATACTACTAGAGCTAGCAACATTGGTCACTGCAGGTCTCCTCATAATTGATTATTTCAAATTATTCTCAATATTTACAACGTGGTAAGCTTGTTGTAATGTAGCTGGTTCCTTATCCCTCAACAGGAAACTCAATGTTCTATAAATTCCCCCAAATATACAACCAAGCATTATGAATCATTTGGTCTTAAATATTTAGGGATTTCCATTATAACCTTGGAAAATCTAAGGTTGAAGGTTGGGACCAATTCTTCTCTACCTTTAGAGATTTCCATGAAATTTTTCCTTGCCACACTTGGGTTGAACCTTTTACCAAATTGCTCTAGGAAATCATCCTTGAGTTCATTCCAACAATGTATAGAGGTAGTAGGAAGAAAGGAGAACCAGTCTCTTGCATCTCCCTTTAGTGATTGCACAAAAAACTTCATCACCACGTCTTTAGAATCAATTTCATAATCACCCATTACATCTACATATTCTTACACATGCTTGTTTGCTGATTCTGATTTCTCACCACTCAACTTTGGTATCTTATCCCTGATCTTGGGTGGGACAATATTCAGATAGTCACAAATACTATCAAAGCTGATAGCTTTGTACCTATCAGTACAAAGGCCATCCTGATCAGCCTAGGATTGCTTGATTTGTATGCTTTTTTCCATATTTATACCAGATGACACAATTTGACAACTCACCCCTGACTCTTAAAAATGAATTTTAAAATATCTATGCAATTTATACAACACTACTTCAATTCCTTTTACAAATGTGATCCCAAGATCTTAGCACAAGAATTTCCATACAAAGGCTACCTAAGATCTACAGTAGGACATTCTTCTTGCACTTTACTACATAAATTTCATCTTACATTTGAAGCATGTTAAAATTATTGAATATTCCCTAATTTAGTGCTAAATCACTTATTAGGGAATCATTTTCATGTCGGGCCTTTAAAAATTCTCACAAATTTCTTTGAAATAGAGTAGTGTGCTTACTAAATTTACGAGAATACCTGGAAATTTGTAGCAGTTGTTATTACTTCTTCTTGAATGCAAATCATACAAGTCTGGAAATATTCTTCACCACTGGACTGGTTCTTTGGACAAAGTTTCCACCTCCTTTCATAGAGGAATGAACTTCAAAAGTGTGAAGTCCTTTAAGAGTAAATCTCATTCTGGGTCTTCTCCAACAGCGGAGTCACATTTAAATCCTTTAATATTTGTTGCAACAAATCTTTTACAACTTCAAGAATTTCCCAATTGTTTGAACAAAGGTGTTCAGACATAATAAATTTATAATGGAAAATACTTTGACTCTATGTAATGACTCTTACAACTTGATTCTTCAAGATTGGAATGACTCTATGATAAGACAATATGCAACTAGACTTCTGAGTGCATTCCCCAGTGGAGTCACGATTCTGTTAGTTATTTTTCCAGTGCACCCAAGAAATCTCTAAGGGATAGCCAATTCCTATGTTTAAGACTCCTAAAATGACTAGCCAATGAACAAGACCTAGTCAAAGACTGAGATCTTCTGTACTTTAGGCTTTGTGGAGCCAAGGAGGGTATTCCTATTGGTGTTCATTTGAGTTATACTTGGGAGAACACATCATTTTCATAGATCAACCTGAATGAAGGATAATAGTGCAATAATTACTATGAAATTGACTTGTTTCTAACTAATATGCTACCCATTCATCAAGAAGTATTCCTCATGTTAATAGACACAAAATTATGTATAAAGATTAATGAATTTTGAGATGGAGTGAAAACCTGACTTTAGTTTGATTGTTTAACAATTATTTGATCAACCCATTAGGATAATCATTAAGGAACAAATCAATTCCTTATTTTTTGGGTGATGGAGTCACACATACAAGTACTAGTAAAATAGAAATGACCCAAGAATTTAATAGAATGGTCCACTCACATAATACCTTGCATTATGAAGCTCAATTTTTTGATACATTACTACCTATCAAATATTTTGCAAATGAATGCAAATTCATGACACCATTCAATTATTTTAATTGATTTCTTGAATTAAAACAAAGAACAAAGACATACACTCGAACAAATGTTCAAAGTAGAATGGAAATACCATTAATATTTCATTCAAAATTTACTTAAACTTATAGAAGGAGAGAAAATATATCATAATTATATATTTTCTTGTATTTATAAGTAATGTCTATAAAACGATTCAAGATAATTGCATAAGCTCATCCATAATTGAACATTGAGCTAGAATTTTCATCAATTTTTTCTCCCTTTTTTTCTCTCCTTGCAATTGAGCCTTGAATTCCCTTTTATATGATAAGGGAGCGACAAGCTTTAGGATCAAATGGAATTTCACCACAAATTTTCATTTCATTCAAATATCCATTATATTTAACTTTCATTTCAAAGCTTCCCACACGTCGAATCTGTAAAATTTGGTGCAATTGGGGAGGAAAAATTTGTAACTTCCATCAAAAAAAGGAATGGAAAGTGCTACCAAAATCCTTTTTGTCGTTATCCATGCAGCAAAACCAGGCAACCAAATTTCCACAAAGGCACATAGTCAACATCAAAATTTGCCACACATGCAAAACTGAAACCACCAACAACAACAATATCACGAACACAAATTTTTTACATCCAACACAACAACTCCATACAGACTAGCCACCTTGCCTTTACCAACACTCAAACCCTAGTATACACACCTGCTTCTATTCATTGCAAGAGGAGGAGAGGAAACCTCAAACTCCTCTTCTTTCTTGTCCTTTCCCAACATGGTTCTAGTCTATTCACTCGGGGTTTTGACCGCCAATGGCACCATAGAAATCACTTCCTCATCAGAGGGAAAACCATGATTCAAAAGAGCTAAATACTGATAGTAATCAGAGTTAGTATCGGTTTCACTATCAAAAGTGCTACTTGTAAGGTCAATGGGCGAGTTTTGGAGTCCAAAGGAGCCACCCTCGTATCTTATCTTCCTTTGTGCTCCAGCAGAAGACTGTAGTGGGTCTTTTCCTTTATCACCCACTTTTTCTGAAGCATCACCTTGGAATTGTAGCCTTTGACTGCATATGGTGGGAACAAGCCTAGGCTTGTCAACTAGATCACCTTTGTGAATAGCAAGACTAAGCTTTTGCGAGCTCAAACAAACAAACCTTCTCACTGGATTAATCATTTTCTCTTGGTAGACAAGCACTCGAACTTGGTCAAGCTCAACTCAGAAAACTTTCCAACTGCTATAAGAATGACACAATTAGTAGTTAATTCCTCCTATATTTATCATGTGAGGAAATGGAAACCTTCATCATTGCTTAGTAAAAAATGCACGTGAAAACATGGCAATTTGGTGGTGTATGTACTGTCACCATTTAACTTGAGCTGCATTAGAATCTACGAATCACCCTTCATGATTGCCAATAGCAACATCTTCACATAGATTGAGATTGATGTGATTGCACAAGAAAGGAATAATTCATTAATGCTTCACCTTTTGTAGGATAAAATGGCTACCATGTGCCATTTTCCAACTTTGAATACTTCCCATTGATCTCCTAAAGAGTTGGCAGATCGAATGGTTTAGCTTGGGTTGATTGGGTTTGAAATCCAACGAATCATTGTTGACCTGCTTCATGACCAAGAACATCAACCCATCTCAAACACCAACTACCATGTTGGTGGGCTCCATGTATCTTGAAAAATGAAAGGCTAGAGCCACATGTTACAATCTCGTTGACCTTGCAGCTTTTAACTAGCCTTCATCTTCCCCTCACGAGCTAGTAGGGAATGACATAGATTTACTTCAGCTTTTGATCTTGGTCATCGGTCTAAACCCACAGGATACGACCTCAGTAGTGGAGATAGGGCCCCACATTCTGTATTGGAAACACGTTCACATCTTGTTGACCTTGCACCAAATAACTGGCTGGCACCTTAAGTCTATGAGCTGGCAGGGTACGATCAAGATCTTCTCCCATATCCTTCAATCTGAAAAAACTGCATACAACACAGTTAGGATTTAATGAAAGGCTTTATCTAAGCCATTGGCAACATGACCATTTGTAGAATGATGAATTAAGCTTAATTCATTGAGAAAATTAGGACCCCAACTTTAGGAAAATACTTAATGCAGTGGGAAAAACAATGCTCGGTTCTTCAAGAAAATGGGGCCAGTGAACTGACGTGTCAAATGGCTCAAGAGATGAATTAAGGGCTTGATGAATGACCGAGCAGGTCAACTTAAAAATATAACATTTGAATGCACTTGTGAATAAAACCTTACTCACTCATGGGGAAAAGGGTTTATCAGAAGGCAGACTATATTCATGGAGAATAAGAAAATCCACCAGGATTTTAGAAGCTCCAACAAGAGGAACACTATATCTAAATTGATGTTCATAAATGGTTCTGTTTGATTTTTGAGGAGGATATTTCATGGGAAGGTGTTAATTTCTTCCATAACCTCCTCAATCTGGTCATTATTGACCCCCCTCTTTGGGTAGACCACCTACTAGATGTGATTCTCCATTCCTTGACCCCCCTAAAATGCTATTTATGGAACAAAGAGCCTCAGAAAAGGAAATTAGGGAGGATGTTTTTCTCTTAACCCTTTCAAGGCCCTAGGGCCTGATGGCTTCACTCCTTTCTTCTTTTAGAAGATTTGGGATCTTGTTGGCCTAGACGATATTCTTTTTGTTAATGATTACTCTCATTTGGGAGCATTCTGAAGGAGTTAAATGGTGATTTTATCATCCTCATTCAAAAAAATGAGTGCCAACAAGTTATCTATTTTTTCAACCCATTTACCTATGTAATACCTTCTAAACATTTTTTTTGAAACTACTGATCAATTGCATCAAACCTTCCGGGTATGTTCAGGATCATCATGGAATAAATAGGTGCTTAAGTGGTGAAAAATTCAGAGAAATCAGAGTTAGGAAACTTGACGTAAATTTTTTAATAAGTTATATATATTATTTCAAAAATATTTAAGAATAGAATTTGTAGCAAATTGAATGTAGTTTCTAAACTACTAGGTTTATTTATTTTTTTAAATCTATTTGGTGAAAATTTGAAATTTCAATGTAGTAGTACTTAAATTTCAGGGAAAAAATAAGAAGTAGGTGTCTGTCTGACCACCCTAACCACAATAAAATGATAATATTTTTTTATAAGATTTTATATAAGTAGAGGACTCATGTCTCGATGTAATGCATATTTTTTTGTAATTTTTTTCTAAGTAAATAATTAATTATGATTTTTTTATTACAACTTTTAAATAATATAAAACTCGTATGTCCGGCCACCTTAACTTGGTCAAAACTTCATGAAATTAAACTCCTTTTTTTTAATCCTAGACTATGTGAAGCATAGAATGTGACACATGTTTCGGATTCAAAAAATGTGATACTGTTTGAAAGCTCTACATGTTTTTCAATCAGCCTATCAATTAGGACTTTAGTCATAATTCAAATAGAAAATGAATAATAATTATTTATTAAATTCAAAGTAAAACATAATTTATATTGGTGGAAAGGTAAGAATATGCTTTAAAAACCCTTTTCATTTCATCAATTTTGGGTAAAAAAAAAGTCGTCACCACATACCTTACACATACCCATCATATCACCACTTTTTGGCCCATCATCATCTTGCACATACCCTTCCCTTGATAAAATAATCATTTAGCTTAGAAAGGTTTTTTTTTTTGGGCATCAAATTATAGATTATATTATCTTAGTCCATGAAACCCTTCACTCTATGAGAAAAGGAAATAGGGTAAAAGTACAAATCTATGTAACGCTTTATAAATGAAACAACCTACACTAGTCCAAATTTTACACTTGAATCACTAAAAAATGTCAAATATGTTTTGAATTTTAAAATGATGTAACTAATGTAATGTGTATTTTTTAGTATATTTTATGTAAAATTAAAAAATTATTTGAATATAGCTTTTAATAAATTTACAGTATGATTTTGCTGCTGATAAAATGTTGAAAATTGAAGTTACATGAGATGTCTATCTATAGATAATAATTTTTTTTTTTCCTTCAATTTTTTTGTGTGTACTTAAAACTTGAAACTTTAGTGCATGGATATTTTATTTTTAAATTTTCATAAAATAATATTTTGTTAAAAATATTTAAATGTTTGTACACTAAAACATAGTTGTTTCCATTTGACGTCAACTTTCATATTAAATATTTATATAAAATGGAAAACAAAATACACCATATTGATATAGATTATGTTATCTAGTGCATCATATTTTTTCATTTTTTTTAATAAGTTTTAGTATTTTTCTTTACATCGTATTCAACCTAATATATTTTATGTTGATAACATTTTTTTAGTAAAGAAAAAATCAACTATAAACATTAGTTTAAATATATATGTTTATGTGTGTGTGTAGTGTCAAAAAAAGTATCCCTTTTTCACATGCTTAATTTGGGAATAATTGATATTAAAATGAACCTAATGTTGCCTTCATTTAGTGTTGTAATGCGTTTTACACATTCACATTAAGTTTAAGCCCCCTTTTAATAAAATTGACTTAATTGCACCTTATTTAGGGTGTTATAAAGTGTATATTTACACTTTCACACTAATCTAGTGCTTTATTAATTAACTGAGGTTAATTTGGGCTTAATTTTCCCCTTTTAATTCAAATCCAAGCCTAATTAATTGTATATTATGAGGGATAAATCATGAAATTCTTAAATGATATTACAAAAAACCTAATTTTACAAGGTATGTGTCCTAGGTTAGTGACCTAGGACCCGTTCACCACCTAGTGAATAGGTCCCCACTAGGTCTTAGGATCCCCTTTCCACATAACATTTCACAATCCCTGAAGTGTGTCCTAGTTAAGTAATGCTAGGACCCATTTGCCACACGGTGAATGGGTCCTCACATAGCACTAGGACCCCCCCTTGGGATATGTTTTGGCAATATTTTAATGACTTGAAATCGTAGATATGATGTCATCTTGTGTTATTTGAATTTTAGGAATTAAGAGTAAGATAAGTATAAATACAAGGTCATTTCAAATAGTTTCAACCTAGATCTTCATAAGCAATCAAGAGTACTTTCACAAGATTATTTTAGAGAATTCAAGATCATTCAAGAAGGAACTCAAGGGCAGATTATTGAAGTTTATTACAAAAATCAAAGATCTATTTCATCATGTCAAAGGCATAATGCATTATGCATGTTGTTGAGCTAATATGTTGGTGTAGCATTGGAGATCATATTCAAGCATTGTTTCATATCAACTTCATGATCAAGATCTAGACTCATTGAGGCCACTTCATGTAAGATTGTTGATTTTTTATCCAAGGTTTCAAGTAAGGTTTGGTGAGTTGTTACATATTGTTGTTCATTCATCATTCCTTTCATGCATTGTTTCACTTCAAGGTTTAATTACCAAAATGGGGTTTTACCAAGGGAAAACCCTATTCCCTAACAATAAAAATTTTCTCCTATTTGGTGTGTGATTGTAGGTTTTAGGCTGAAGATCATTTGGAGAGTAAAAGTTGCAAAATTGGAGAAAGTTGTAAAGTTGTAAAAGTTGTCATCTTTCTTGCAAGATCATGGAAACTAAGCTACATAATCTATTTTCATGTTTTTGATAGTCTCTGGCTACAATCTAGGAGCGAATAAATTGAAGAACAAAACCTGGAAATTGATTTTCTAGAACCCTAGCTAGGACCCATTCACCACTAGGCGAATGAGTCCTCAGTGAGGCCTGAAAAAGCACTTTTTGCAACATGCACACAATATTTAACCCTCTTAAAACTCACCTTTTGATAGGTATATTAGTTAGGTTTGTTCTTTGATATTCATTTATGCATAATTGAATGAAATAACTAGTGAAAAGAAAGGTTAACCATCTTGAACTCATTTTGGTTCTCCCCCTCTCTCTTTTTCTATATTTCATTTTGGTGAACCTTACTTTTCGAGCATTATAGTTCTCTGATTTTGGAGTCCCTTTTTATCCTAGCTTATATCTTGTTTTCATTTGCATTCATTTGCATTGAATTAGAAATCATTTAGGGAATTTAGTTTGCATTCAAATTTGCATCTCATCGAGGGTTTTAGGATTGCATTATTTTGCATTCTTTAAATCTAAAAAATATAAAAAATATCAATCATCTTGCATATCATTTACATAATATTAAATTGCATTCAAAAAGTGAAATCAAAATTACATATCAAACTAGGTCTTTTAGTTCATCATTTTGTCACATTTTGCAATTAAATTTCTATAGTGTAGAAAAAAGTAACCCTTTTTCTCACTTAATTTGGAAATAATTAATATTAAAATAAGCCTAATGTTTCCTTAATTTAGTGTTGTAATGTGTTTTCACATTCTCATTAATTTTATGACACTTCTAATTTAAATAGACTTAACTATGCCTTATTTAGGGTGTTGTAAAGTGTACCTTTACACTTGCACACTAATCTAGGGATTTATTAATTAATTGAGATTTAATTTTCCTTAATTGGCCCCTATAATTCAAATCCAAGCCTAATAAATTATAGATTATGAGGGATAAAACTGTACATTCACAAATGATATTACACAACACTTAATTTTACAGTGGATATTTCCTAGGTTAGTGACCTAGGACCCATTCACCACCTGGTGAATGGGTCCTCACGAGGTCTTAGGACCCCTTTTCCACATAACATTTCATAATACCCTAAGTGTGTCCTAATTAATCATGCTAGGACTCATTCACCACATGGTGAATGGGTCCTCACTTAACCCTAGAACCCCCCATGGGATATGTTTTTGGTAGTATTTTAATGATTTCAAATCCTAGATCTAATGTTAGCTTGTGTTATTTGAATTTTAGGAATTTAGAGTAAGATAAGAATAAATACATGGCTATTTCACTTAGTTTCACCTAGAATTTTTTCATGAGATCAAGTAATTTTCACAAAATCATTATAGAGCATTGAAGAGAACTCAAGAAGGAATTCAAGGGAATAATTTCAGAAGTTTCTTGCAGTAATCAAAGATCTATTTCATCATGTGAAATTCATGCACGTTGTTGAGCTAACATGATGATGTATCATTGTTGATCAAGTCCAAGTGTTCAAATTTGTTATCTTATGTCAAGTTCATGATCAATATCTACACTCATTGAGACCATTTAATTCTAATTTTGTAGATTTGCAATATGAGGTTTCAACAAGGTTTGGTGAGCTATTACACATTGTTGTCCATTCATCACTCCTTTATGCATTGTTTCATTACAAGGTTTAATTACCAAAATAGGGTTTGACCAAGGATAACTTCTATTCCCTAACAAAAAAATTTCTCTTCTTTGATGTGTGATTGCAAGTTTTATGTTGAAGATCTATTTGAGAGAAAAAGTGGAGAAAGTTCCAAAGTTGTCAAAGTTGTCACCTTTCTTAGAAAATCAAGGAAAGTCTTCTACAAAAATATTTTCCAAATTTTGGGAGCTAAACGCCTTGAGTTTGGAGTTGCAGACATTGAAGAATAGAACCTAGAAATTTATTTTCCATAACCCTAGCTAGGACCCATTCGCCATAGGGAAAATGAGTCCCTAGTGAGGCTTGAAAAAACACTTTTTATAATAGGTACACAATATTTCACCCTCCTAAAACCTACCTCTTGATTTCTATATTGGTTAGGTTTGATTTCTAATTCTCATTTGTGCATTATAACCCTCATAATTGAATGAAATAAGGAGAATAGGGTGCAAAACCTACACCTCCATTTTTCTTTGTTTCATTTTGGTGAACGAGACTTTTTTAGCATTGTAGTTTTCTGATTTTGGAGTGTCTTTTCATCTTAGATTATATCTTGCATTGATTTGCATTGAATTAGATCTCATTTAGGGTGTTTAATTTGCATTCAAATTTTCATCTCATCTAGGGTTTTAGGATTGCATTTTTTGCATTCTTTAAATTTAAAAGTATAAAAAAATTAGTCATTTGCATATCATATACATCATATAAAATTTCATTTTAAAATTGAAACAAAAATTTCATATCAAACTATTAAACAAGAAAACTAAGAGAGGGGGAGGGGGTGAATCAGTTATAGAAAATTTAAACCTCTAAAAAAATTTATTAGACATTAGATCAATTATCATTCATAAATCCTTTACTTTGGTAATATGATTAATCATTAAGTGCAAATGAAAAAACTGAAAGAAGTAAAAACATATATACACACTGTAACACCATATTTATGTGGAAATACCAATAAGGGAAAACCATGGTGAGGATTATCTCACAATATAGAGAATATAAAAACTGAATACAAAGGCTCAGTGCTAGAGAAGGCTCACTATGAAAACAAGACTCTTTGTTCAACAAGGGTTAACCACCCAAAGAGGTCACTGCCACATAGATACAAAGAAGATAGAAGAGATTTTTTACAGAGAGAATACAATCTCAATGAAACAAATATTTCCACCACAATTTGCTCACAAACTTGTAGACATGCTTGAATGATAGAGTACACCTTCAACTCACTGATTCTATAAACTAACAATTAGATATTGCATTGCTCTGCTCAACCACACCCTCTATTTCATATCTATATAGCATCAATCTCACATCTGTTCATTTGCATGTGTATATATTTCCAAAAATATCTCATCCTATATTTATACCATCTTCAACATTGAAACATTTTCAATGTTGTCCACACACACCATTTGTAAATTCAAATTCAAATTAGGTTGGTGCCAAAACATTCGAAGGTGGAATTAGATTGAGGGTAACCCAAACACATGTGTCAACACACTTCCACAAACTTTGAAAGTAGTCTTAAACACAAGGTTGACCAAACTAGTGTAAAACACATAGAAAAATTATGTACACACATCCTTAATACAATCCAATATTTACAAATATCAAAATCATCTTCAACACGACCTCAAAAAAATATCCTGAAAAATGCAAGTCATAAGACTTGAACAAGAATAAATATGGAGAAACTACATTTCTCTTGGACCTCAGTCAAAGACAATGAAAAGCATGTTTCACAACCAGTGAACATAACTTGCACTGTACACTGATTCATAACCCCAAAATATAGATATAGCAACTTCCAACAACCATGATTAATGTGTCTAAATTAAAAAAACATAGGAGAAAATCCAAGAGAAACCACTGAATGCCTGTAACCTTTCTTCATTACAATTTTCTCAATATCCTTGATTTATACAACCAATAGCCTGCATCTATGACATCAATGGAAACAACAACTAGTTGATAACCAGTTAATCCCATTGACATCAATGACAACACTTTAATACTTGCAACAATCTCCCCCTTTTTCATTGATGGCAATACATGATGTGAAAAACCATCAAAGACAACACAACTCTGAACACACTTCCTCATGATTTTACATCTACCCCTAAGTGGATAATATTTTTCACATGATGCTAATCTCCCTTTTCACATCTTGCTCATCTCCCCTTGACATCAATGGAAAAAGAAAAAGAAATTTTCACTGATTTACCCTTTGACATTAAGAACACTATTACTAGTAGTGAGAACACTTTCAATGACAAAAAAAGATACTACCTACTCCCCCTGAGAGGTAGCCTCTAAACATCAATCCAGAAGAAAGATAAACCCATAGACCAACCAGACTAATCCTTTGTAGGTACATACTCAAGCTTTACTTCATTCTCCATAACCTTCTCTCTCAAAAAGTGATACCTTATAGATATATATTTTTTCGTTGAGTGCATCACTGGATTCTTTGAAATGTTAATTGCACTTGTATTATCAGAAAAGATAGAAATGGGATCATCATAAATTACTTTGATATCTTTCAACGTATGTTTCATCCATAAAAATTGTGTACAAAAAGATTCATCAACAATATACTCAACTTCAATAGTAGATAAAGAAACTAAATATTGCTTCTTACTCAACCATGACAATCTGCAACCAAGAAAGAATGCACCACCACTTGTACTTTTTTTTCATCAAAACAACCTACCCAATCTACATATGTATAAGCACTTAGTGTGAAGTTAGTATCCCTAGGATACCACAACCAATAATCCAAAGTTCCATTCAAATATCCGAATATCCTCTTAACATCAACAACATGTGTTTCTCTAGGATCTTCTTGAAATATAGCCACAAGACAAACTTCATGCATGATATACAGACTAGTAGCATTCAAATACAATAGTCCTCCAATCATAGATTTGTAATTGCTCTAATAAGCCTTAGGTGAATTATCATCAATCTGCAGACCATATCTGGTTGATCTGACAACTGAAATCCTTCATGTTGTTCCATGTATGTACACTTCTTCCAATTCACCATTCAAGAATGCATACTTAACATCCATTTGATAAAATTTAAAATCTTTATGATCAACAAATACTAAAAAAATTCTGATAGCTTCCATCCTAGCCACTAGAGCAAAAGTTTCCTGAAAATATATACCTTCCACTTGTGAGTAGCCCTTACACACAAGCCTTGCTTTATTTCTGACCACTTCTCCATTCTCACTCAATTTTTTTCTAAATACCCATTTTGATCCAATTATGCTTTTATTTTCCAATCTAGGGACCAATTCCCAAGTTTTATTCTATCTGCATAATTTCTTCTTCCATAACTTTCATCCAATGTTCATCATTGCACACTTCATTCACTATCTTTGGTTCTACTTCAGAATGTAGACATAGATTTATCTCATTAGCAGTAGCTCTGCTTCTTGTTAAAACTCATTACCTTTTATCTCCAATGACCTGATCTTCTAAATGATTCTTTTGTACATATTTAGGTGTCTTTGGGGAAACCACCAAAGCTTCCTCTGAACTTCAACAATTTTTTCAACTTCTATGTGATCAAGTTCATCTGATACATATCCATCTACCTCAATTGAATTCTTCAATGCTTCATCCACCTTGACATTTGTGCTTTCTACAATATTTCTCATCCTTTTATTGAAACATCTATAAGCTTTGCTTTTGGTAGAGTATCCAAGAAATATATCTTCATCACATCTAGCATCTAACTTCCCTAAATTTTCTTCATCCCTTCTGATATAAAATTTTCTTCCAAATACCTTGAAATGCATGACCATAGGAATTCTTCCACACCATAGCTCATAGGGGGTCTTTTTACTATTAGAATTTTCTTGAACTCAATTGAACACATAAATAGTAGTATGAATAGCTTCTCTCCAATAAATTTCTGGTAAACCAACCTCAATAGTTCTTGACCTAGTAGCTTCCTAAATCTTTCTATTTTTCCTTTCAACAACTCCATTTTTCCGAGGAGTTCTAGGAGTAGATCATTTCCTTTTGATTCCATGAACTTCACAAAAAATGTTAAAATCATTTGAGGTGAATTCACCACCTCTATCAAAACTTCAACATTTTATTCTTCAATTTGATTCATTTTCAACCATAGCCTTAAATTCCTTGAATCTTTCCAATGCATTAGATTTATCTCTATGAAATGTAACTCATGTGTATCTAGAATAATCATCAATCAAAATCATAAAATACCTTTCACCTTGTAGACATATCACTCTTATAGAAGCATAAAGATTAGTGTGAATCAAGTCTATTAGTCTGATAGTAGATTGTTCCTTTGATCTGAAGTTGTTCCTAGTTTTCTTTCCAAATTGACAATTCTTGCAAATAGCATTAATAGGCTTTGTAATCTGTGGTATATCTCTTACAACATCCACAACACTGATTCTTTCCAAATTATCAAAATTCATATGACACATCCTTTGGTGCTATAACCAACTGTCATTAATGTGAGTCATAAAGAAATTTCCATCAACACCCTTAAGTTGATAAAAGTTTCCTTCAAATTTCTTAACAACAACAATCATTGTTCTGGATCCTTTCCTTATTTCATATATTTCATCCTCAAATACAAGATTATGTCCTTTACTACACATCTATCGAACACTTAAAATATTATTCCTTAAACCGTTAACATAGTAGACATCATCAGTATTATAATTTACACCTAAACTGAATAAACCTATTCCACAAATCTTAGCACCAGTATCATCTCCAAATTTAACTAAGCCTCCATCATTATTTTCAGGTTTACCAAACTTTCTTTTATCACCAACCATGTGATGTCAACAACCACTATCTACAACCCAATATTTCTTTTCTTGTTTAGCATGAAGAGAAAAAATCATTGTACCTTCACTCTTTTCTAGAGCATTTTCCTTCACACATCTTTCAGTATTAGCAGAAGTAGATTAATTTTTTATAGGGCCAAGAACAAGCATTCATCTTCATCAAAATTTCCATAATCAGATTCATAAAAAATGCTAGCATCTTCATTCACATAAGATGCTTTGTTGATATTCTTTCCTTTGTTTTCTTTATTTAATCTATTTTGGTTATTCTTCTTAGCTCTTTCTAGACATCTAGACACATAATGACCAATTCCTCCACAAACATTAAAAAGGTAATTGTATAGATCCAAAAAAATCAGAATTTCATCAATTTATTAGCATACAAGATTAGATTATTGCATTTAGCAACATCTCATTCTCTAGATTGGCATTTTAACAGTCATAATGCTTACAAAATCTAAGAGCCCCATGACTTAATACATCTTTAGAGATAGGGAACAATATGACGCTTTCAATAGATTCTTGCTTTAAATTAGTTTAATTTTTGTTGAATCTTTGATATAATATCTTATTAAGAAGTGTCCTTAGTTATTTACTCATTACTTATTCCACACTTACAATTTGGCGCCCACTGTGGGGCCCTAACCCCATGTTTTTAACATTTTTTTTAATAGTGTTCGTATAGGATTTTGGCGTGTTTCTTTTAGCTTGACTTAAAGATTTTGCAGTGCATCCATAAAAAAAATTAGTGCTTCTGATGACTATTTTAGTGCATCCATCGAAAACTATAGCGCTTATGAAGATTGTTTCAGTGCATTGACTAGAAGCTCCCAGTGCGGTTGACTGTACCATGTTCAACTATGTTTTAGCGCATCCGATAAATTCTATAGTGCATCTAACAAATTTTTCCACACATTTGATTGATCTTGCAACACATCTAATCAATTAAATGGCATATTTGACCTCTATTCTAGAACTTTTGTAATTTGACATATTTTTTGTCTAGATCCAACATGACCATGACTAGTAATTTTATTTGTTGCATTTGGACTAAAATGAGCCAATCCTAGGGTAGTCATTTGGATTAAAATATGTCAATCCTAGGGTAGTCATCACACATTGCTATCTCGGTTAAAATAAACACCATTTCTTTTGTGAAGCAATATCTTCACGTAGATAGAAAATTGTCATTTGGGCTTTAAAAATTGAACCTTTGTCTACTATGATTGTGTGGTGATAGGCCTATGCTCTCCCCTTAACTAGGTGATCAAAATTCCAGACTCATTCATTAATTTCATGCAATTTACTCTTTATTAAAACCTTTAGAAGGCTTTCGGTAGTGGGAAAAAATACTCACTCTACAGGAACGACCTGAGTGGTAACAACCAAAGCCAGGTTTTCCAACCCACTATAAAATAAAAGTAAATCTAGGGAAACCCACATTTACCAGAAGTGTGCAAGATAACCATCCCCAAAATATTTGTTCTAAAGATTGGGAGTTCTCCTAAGGGAGTTTATTATTTTCCACTCTGAATGGATACCCTATCTACGAACCTAGAGTAGTATCCAACTTATCAATTTCCAAAAATTGTAATACTCACGGTGCAAGGGGAGGAAAGAATATTCCCCTAAGAAACTCACCATATAATTTCCAATGACCATTTTTTCAAGGGATTGAGAAATCTAACTTTGAGTACACACATGGAAAAGACAAAAACAAGGGCACCCTCTAGGAGGTGACACAGTTGTGTGAGTTGACACAATTTTAAGATGTGGGTTGTTGAGTATTATGATGACCTTTTGTACCTTAAGAGGGAGTCTGCTTGAAGTGTATTATTTTTTAAAAACCTATAAAAATCAAGAAGGATCATGTTTGATTCTTGAACATACACTTACTGTTTAGATTCTAGGACTTAAAAACAAGTATTTTACAATTGTTTGTTGTGTTTTCAAATCATTAATTCAGATAAAGATCATCCAGAAAAACACAAAGAGTTAGACAAGTCAACCTATGAAAACTTATGATTAGGGATTGGAAATCCATAACATTTGTCAGGAAATCCTTCACAAAAAGAGTCAACAAACAAAAGAAGCAACTTCAAAGCTACAAAAAGTTTTGGAAAGGAGATGCTTTTTATATCAAAGTATAAATTTTTTGCTTAAACATAGAATTTTCATCCATAGGATTCATGACTTTGCTAGAGGATATACTAATGATTTTTCCTTAGAGCCTTTATATTCACAAGCTTATTTCCAATGAAGGGCTCTTTCACAAAGTGTAATCAAGGGAAAATATGGTTTGTTAAAGGGTTAGCACAATAACAGAAAATCCATTGAAATAACAAAGCACAAAGGAAATAATGAAAACAAAAGGAACAAAGTTACCCTAAGTCCTCATCTTCCATGATTGACCTTTGTTACACCTCCTAGCTTGCAGTAAATAGAGATGCCCTCAGATTTGTATGAGCAACTATGACAAATGACAAGACTAAAGCAAGTTTTGAAGGATTTTATTGAAAGAAATGACTTGACAATAGACTAAAATGATAATGACTGCAAATGACAATAATAACCTAAGTTGACAGAAAAAATGAGCCTGAGATAGAGAGCCAGAGACCAAGAGGGGGCCAAATGAGAACAAAATTGCCATTTTATAAAAACTGCAATTTTGAATGTGTGGCCAGGATGAGAAGATGATAAAAACCCTAGGATCAATGATCAAGATTGAATGTTGCTGTGTGCATTAGGGTTAGGTCAAAATTAGGGCAAATGATAAGGATGAAGGGCTAAGATTGAATTATAAGATAATTCAATCAAGGGTCGAAATTAAATGAGATGTCAAAATATAAGAATTAATTTGGAAGATAAGACTGGCACGGACAAAGAGGTTGCTGGAGAAATTAAATAATAAAATTTATTTACTCCAGGTGACCAGTAAATAATTAAATAATAAATATATTATTTAATTATAGAGGAATGTGACAAAAGGAATTATTTTGAATTAAATAATGAGTTAATTCAAAACTCAAGAGAATTGACTAAATTAAATAAATCAAATTTATTTATTTTAATGAGAGAAGAGGCTAATGAATAATTAAATAATTAAAATAATTATTTAATTATAGTGGATAGTGGATAAAAATTAAATAAATTAGAATCTATTTAATTTTTAAAAGAAGGGGACTTGCTTAGTGATGTAATTAAATAAATAAGATTTATTTAATTAATCAAGAAGACATAAAATGACAAAGGGAAATTAAATAAATTATGAAATTTATTTAATTAATCAAGAAGACATAAATGGTAAAGGGAAATTAAATAAATTATGAAATTTATTTAATCAAAGGAAGACTTTAGATAATTAGTGATGTATTAAATAAATAAATATTATTTATTTATTTAATAATCAAGGAGGAACAAATGACATGAATTAATTAAATAATTATGAATTATTTAATCAATAGCCTAATGAACCTATGGACAGCAATTAAACAACTTAATTATACAGATCTAAAGCAAAATAGAAGTCATGCCCAGGTCATTTTTAGGTGTCTACCTGGCCCTCTTTGTCATAATGTCGCTTGTCGCATTGTGACAAAGAAAATAAGTCAAAAAATGCCCTAGTGCAAAATAAGATGGGGAAGAATGATGAGGAGGGTTATGGTATGCCCCCTCAAGAGGATAGACAGGTTCCAAGAACATGGATGTGCTCTCAAAATTAATGAGAAGACTAGAATATGAAAAGACAAAGGAATGTTAGTGCAAAAGATATGGATGATGACATGGATGCAATGCTTATATGAGATGGGCGAGAGAAGATGACATGACTAAAGGAGATGCATGTAAGTTCCTAGACCAAATCCTTCAAACCTTACCATAGGACTTTTAATATTTATTGCTCTTAATCATCAGTGGGCAGTAAAAATGACACAAATGGATAACAAACACCATAGTATGACGTAGACCCGCAAGGTCATCCACTGAAAAACAGATACCGCTGCATAAGGAATTTCAACCCATACTTAAGGACGGTTGCCCCAGCTTTTGGTCGACAACCATTTACAACAATCAAAGAAAATAAAATAGGTCGAGACGCCATCGCACCTCTAAATCCTTCATGGACATCCCTCGAGGTAGCTTAAAACATACCAAACATAAAAGACAAAATAGCCAAGATAGCCAAAAGATAAGAAATATTAACAGCCATGTAGTTTTGTTTGCCAATGTTTGTTTGCCAAAGATTAAATTCTTGTTTGATTTGACAGTTTTGACAGTTTAAGAGTTTTGCCAATTTGATGGTGTTGACG
This sequence comes from Sequoia sempervirens, assembly GCA_007258455.2. Lineage (NCBI taxonomy): Eukaryota > Viridiplantae > Streptophyta > Pinopsida > Cupressales > Cupressaceae > Sequoia > Sequoia sempervirens. Next base: position 391,150,869 of record VDFB02000003.1, read on the forward strand.
GTTTGACGGGGCCTATTGTCAGGAAGGACACATCCTGAAAAGGCAAAGAACATTTTGACAAGGTCTAACTCCAAGAAGGACACATCTTGAAGAGGACCAAAGAGTGATGAGATTGACATTGTGTTGACTAATGTGTTTTGGCAAGTTGATTGATGTTGACTAGATGATTGATTGGCTTATGTTGTCTAATTTTGACCAACTTTGACATTTACGTTTCAAATGACTGTCTTGTGTTTGATTTTGACTGTCTGACTTATTTGACTGATGTGACGATTGTGACAAATGCCATGATTTTACTTGGACCAACCTAAAAGGACTGACCTAATGTCTCGGGGACTCATCGACTGATGGCCTTGCCTACGTAGCAAATGTGCAGAGACAACGTAGTTTGACAATGACATGGATTAACTGACATGATTGACTTTGACTCCATGTTTAGGATTTTGACATTGATTTGAATGTTTTTGTGTTTTTCTCTAGACATTTTATGATTTTTAGGTCTTTTTTCAGGACTTTTTGCGATGTTTTTGGTCTTTTTTCAGGACATTTTATGATGTTTTTTGTCTTTTTTCAGGACATTTTATGATGTTTTTGTCTTTTTTCAAGACTTTTTGCCATGTTTTTGTCTTTTTTCAGGGCTTTTTGCCATGTTTTTGTCTTTTTGTTGTTTTATGATTTATTTGGATTTTGACGTTTAAGAGGATAGTGAAAAATGCATATGACTGATGCCTACATATGAGAATCCAAGGACAAACATGATTGTGCCCCTAGTCAAGCTGAATACCAATTGACAAGTGATGACAACATTGTTTGACGTGGGAAGGACGCATCCCAAAACAACGTGAGGACGATGACAATAAAGTGACGAAAGTATGGAGGTCTACAGCCGAGCTAGGAATGCAGTCAAGTAATGTTTTGGATAATGCGCTTGTATGAATTGGACTCATTGCATTTGGAATGACTTGGTTAGGACTAGATGGGATGATGATTATCCTTAGACCGTTTGACAAGGGAAAGCCAAGATAGGTGATAGACATGAAAGTATAGGGGGTGGCCTTGGTAAAAGATAGGAGACATGAGATTAATGGAATTGTCATATGATTTTTAAGGACTATGTCGTATAATGACAATAAGACTATGACGGTCAATGACATGATGTTTTATGAATCATGTATGACTTAAGGATAGACATGTCAAGAGTTTTCCCCAAAGCGTGATTTATGTGTGCTATTTTTATGTCAAGACCAAGGTAGGTGGGAAAATGGACGGAAATGATAGGGCTTAGATGGATGTCAATGTCATGAGGAAGGCATGGGAAATGAGACGACTTGCCCCCAAGTGTAAGAGTCCACATAGACGATTTATTTTACACATGACGCCTGTTTGCCAGGTTTTCATCATGGTACTTATCCAAGGTGCCTATTTGCCAAGTTTTCACCGTTGGATGAAATTTTTCTCTTTACTATTTTTTTTTGACTTTTTGATTTTTTTATTTTTTTTGGTGTCACCAAGATGCCTATTTGCCAAGTTTTCATCAGGGTGACGATTTTTTAATTTTTTTAATTTTTTTTGTATTTCTGATTTTGTGGATAGCCTAGATGCTTTAGATAACCACTAACTGTTCTGAATCCACTGACGGTGCCGATGTAGAGACTGGTGCCATGATATGCCAATAATGACCTTGCTGAAGGAGTTGTCTTGTCAGGATCGTAGCACTTGTATACAATTGATTGATGTCATTGTGATCCTTTCTGATACTAGAGTTGGCCTTATCAAAATACGCACATCGCAATAGAGTGCCATGAGAGTCCTTGTGGTAAAGAGTTGCTGCCATGACATGACGGATTTGTGACGTAGGATTTTTGGACTTTAGGCGACATGTAGGATTATGATGAATGATGGTAGACATGGAAAGGTTGTTTGGACATTTAGATGAATGACTTTTTATTTTCCAAACTTGGGATGTTGGATGACGGATTTTGGAGGGATGGTGTTTGGAACCAACACTTTTAGATGCCTTGCTTGATGACCATTTTGAAGGAGGTGGACATGTGTTATATGTGGGAGTCCTCTTGCCTTGTCGCTCCACATTGTGATTGACTTTTGCATTTGACTGGGTGTCTTTGTTCGATCCGTCTTTCTTTGGGATCCATTTTAATTTCATTTGTCCACTTGTCCTTTTGTTTGATTCAATGGCCTTTGACATTTGATTTTGATCTTCTGATTTGTAAGACTTTTGTTTTTGTTGGTCCCAAAGGGGAGGTTGATTCATGATAGAATGACGGTTCATGGTGTGGGTGGAGGGAGTGTTGGCAGCAATCTTATGACAAGGATTTCTCATGGACTCCATTTTGACATTTGTTTCTGACAAAGTTGCCCCTAATATCGAGGAGGTACCACTGACATCGTTTGATTTGTTGTCTGAGGAATAACCAAGACCTTGATGTCTGTAATTTCCCTGAAGCTGTATTGGTTCAAGAATGCCTTGCTCGTGTATGCCTAGTCCTTTGCCTTGATATTGCATGCTTTGACAGATTCTATTTGCAATGGGGTATTTATTGTTTTGAAAGCAAGATGCTAACCCATCATGATGTCTATGGACACTGTCACTTGTAATATTTTCATTTGCAAGAAATCCTGCTCTAACAAAGATAGATGCCCCTAATTGATAAAGTGTCTTAGCTTCATTGTCTTGTTGGCCATATTCTTGACTGATATCTTTTGTCTGATCATGCGACATGTCAAGTTCAAATGACTCTGTTGGTGCTTTCAAGGCAATGTCAAAGCCATCATTATTTTTAGTGTCATAGAGTCCAATGATTTTAGCTATAACTTGATCATATGCAAGCATGTCCTTAGTGGAAGATTCTTGTTCTGGAGGAATATCATCTATGTGTCCCATGAAGGCAAGTGTCTCATCATAGGAAGTGTCAATAGTCGAGGCTTGTATAGGGTCGGCAAGTGTTTGATCATGAATTGCATAAAGGTCAATGAGTGGATCATTTTGGACTTCTTGGTCAATGGTAGGGTCTTGCTCAAAGATGGGGTTGTCATGGATTATATAGTCAGAAATAGAGCCGTTGTCAAGGAGAGGTGTGTTCTGGATGTCATGATTGTCTTGAAGGACTTCATGGATGGACTGAAAGATAGGGTCATTGGATGAACTACCTTGTTCTTGACATGAGGGTGACATTATAAGGTCATGCTTTGGGCTTTCATTTTGACATGTATCCTCAAGTTTATTAAATGGGATTTGACTTTGGACTATGATAGAATTTTCATGACTAGATGTGGCTTGTGAGGGGGTGACTTGAAAAGGATTAATGACCAAAGGACTAGAATAGGATGTGGGAACTTGGACTGGACTAGTATATGAAGGACTAGGATATGACATGGGTACTTGCATTGGACTAGTATGTGAAGGACTAGGGTATGACGTGGAGACTTGGACCGGATATGACATGGAGTCTTGGAGTGGAGTAGGATGTGATGGCATATGATGTGACATGGGGACTTCGACTATATTAGTTGGTAATGATATAGGGACTTGGACTGGATTGGAGTAAGGTTGACTAAAATGGGACGTGGAGACTTGGGCCGAATTGATATGGTATGATGTGGGGACGTGACATGTGTTGGTAGATGGTTGGTAAGGCATGTGGACTTGGACGGAATTGATAGGTGAAGGGTCAGAATATGACGTGGAGGTATGGAATGGACTAGTGGACAATTGACTTCCCTTGTCAAGGTTAGGATAAGGGTGATAAGTGGATGTTTGTTGTGAATTATTGGTAGGATTCATGTCAAGTGACTGTTGATGGTGAGGGTAGATGGATGGTGGCAAGGTATTTATGTCAAAGCCTTGTGGTAACTTAGCCCCTTCGTCCAAAAGCATGGCTAGATGCCTTTGAGGGTCACGTAAGAGATATTTTTTTACAAAGGAGACTATGTCAGGATTTTGCTTGGCAGCTTCTATGTCTTTGAAATATACTCGTCCATTTTGGTCTCTTTGTATGAATGGTTCAAAAATGTTTTTTGATGAAGATGGCATGTTCATGGGAGGTTGCATGTTCATGTTGTGAAATGGGTCGGAAAAGGTCCAATGTTGGTTTGTGTCATAAGTGTTATTGTCGATGTTGGGATTGGAATCTTGTCCAGAGTTTGCCATTTGTTGTTGTTGTCTTTGAAGCCTAGTCTCAACCGTAAAAGGGATTTGCTCAAATGAGGATGATGAGAATGATAAGTAAATGCAAGGATGACACTAGCCTATGTTTTTGTATTTTTTTGATAAAGGATGACAATGCAAGACTATGTTTTTGGATTTTTTGGATAATAAGGGATGCAATATGACAATGTTGTCTAAAGAAAATGACTAATGCCACATGATAATGAAGACTAAGATGACAAGTTATGACACTAATTTTTGGAGTATGTCAATGCAAGGTGATAATGACGTTTGCCTAAGGAAAATGACCAATGCAAGGTGATAAAATGTCAAATGTCAAGGTGACAATGAAGATGTTGACTAAGGAAAATGACCAATGCCAAGCTAGATGCCAAATGAGGACTATGATGGACAATGAAGATGTTGACTAAGGAAAATGACCAATGCCAAGCTAGATGCAAAATGAGGACTATGATGGACAATGCCGAGTCTAAGTTCAAAATGAGGACTAAAATTGTTTTCTGATGTTTTGTTGAAAAGTCTGAGTTGTCCAAGGTCAATTGTTTGTGTCCAGATTTGTGAATGTTGTGTATAATGTTTGAGTAATTTAACAAGCACTTGACAAGCACAATGTTTTGAATGTAACCAATCGCACATCAAATAAGTACAATCCTAGGTTAGGCCATGACAATATTCACTAGATTCCACGTGGGTTTCCCCAACTGCATATTTGTAGCGTGTGAATTCAGAAGCTTGGTGCACGGGCTCCCCCTTACAGTGCACTCTCTTCTCAGGCCAACCAAGCTTCCAACCCCCATGAAACTCCCATGGCGAGCTGATCACATCTACTACAAACTGCGAAAGTGTGGATGCCTTCACATCGACCGGTGCTGCGCTAGAAAATAGAAGGATTTTGGCTTACTACACAAGAGTTTTTAGTTCGGGCATTCCGTTCGTGGGGCGTGATCCATGCGGCGAGAGTCCCCTTTCGGATCCATCTCGTCGGAACCACGCTCGTGATTCTTGGGCTTTCCCCAAGAACCCACTTTTATATACCGGCTGGAAGTCCCTCGGTGTCAGGGTGCTACCAGTCTGAGTCGTCCTAGGGTGAGTACTTTTTCCCACTAGAACAGGCCCAAGTTCTAGAGTCAGTAACCGTTTCTCTTACACCCAGGATCGCACGAATGCGCAAGGGGAGAGGATACTCCGATATACCGAATCGTAAAGGGTAATTAACAAATAAAGATGGGTCTGGTTTTCTGATCACAAGGTTTTCACCAAGTGAGAGCATACTCACCTACCATCTTGCAAGCATAAATCAACCAAAGAAGACATGTGTTCTTTTTATATGCACCAAAATCAAATGTTTGCTAATCTATGAAAGAAAAACAAGCACAATGTTTGTTTCTTCCTTCTTTGACATTCGAATCTGCAAACAATGAATTAGTAGTCTCTTTAAGCAATGGTCTTGGACACATGAATGAGAATCGCCACATGCTACAAGAAAAGATTAGTAACAACAAATCTGATTTTTAGAAAAAATTTTGACAGTAAGATGAAAAATACAGAGAATAAAGTCTATCTAAAATCTCAAGAGGTTTCCAAAAATATAAATAAATCAGAAAAATTTTCTGTTTTGCACCAGAAATTAATTTTTATTGAAAACTCATAAAAAAATTATTAAAAATACAAAACAGCTTTAAAAATTCTGATTTTTTTACTAGAGTCGTCTGATGTCATTCCAAATCTGTAAAAAAAATTTTGTGATCAGATCGGCAACCATGACTGAGATCTAAGCAAATTTGTTTTAAACCCTAATTTCAAAACCTCCATTTTTTGACTAATAATTTCACATCAAAATTTAAAAACTAAAGAGTAGACCCCTATCAAAATTCAAAGAGATTTCCAGAAATGTAAACATATCTGAAAAATTCGATTATTTGCTCCCCAAATTAATTTTTTATAAAAAATAGAAAATAAATTATAAAAAATTCAAATCGTCCCCCAAAAATCTGATTTTTGGAATGAAATCTCTAAACATTGTCTTCAATCTGCAGAAAATTTTTTGTGAAGAAATACGCAGCCGTTTGAAAGTTATGGTCGAATCTTTGGAAACTAGGGTTTTGTCCACAATGATGTCAAACCTGCAACAAAAATCAAACAAAACCTGCAACAAAAAGAAACCCAACTCCAAGATTTCTCAAAATGTGTTAAAATATGTCAGGTTCACCAATGTAATCAAGGGAAAATCTGGTTTGTTAAAGGGTTAGCACAATAACAGAAAATCCATTGAAATAACAAAGCACAAAGGAAATAATGAAAACAAAAGGAACAAAGTTACCCTAAGTCCTCATCTTCCATGATTGACCTTTGTTACACCTCCTAGCTTGCAGTAAATAGAGATGCCCTCAGATTTGTATGAGCAACTATGACAAATGACAAGACTAAAGCAAGTTTTGAAGGATTTTATTGAAAGAAATGACTTGACAATAGACTAAAATGATAATGACTGCAAATGACAATAATAACCTAAGTTGACAGAAAAATTGAGCCTGAGATAGAGAGCCAGAGACCAAGAGGGGGCCAAATGAGAACAAAATTGTCATTTTATAAAAACTGCAATTTTGAATGTGTGGCCAGGATGAGAAGATGATAAAAACCCTAGGATCAATGATCAAGATTGAATGTTGTTGTGGGCATTAGGGTTAGGTCAAAATTAGGGCAAACGATAAGGATGAAGGGCTAAGATTGAATTATAAGATAATTCAATCAAGGGTCGAAATTAAATGAGATGTCAAAATATAAGAATTAATTTGGAAGATAAGATTGGCACGGACAAAGAGGTTGCTGGAGAAATTAAATAATAAAATTTATTTACTCCAGGTGACCAGTAAATAATTAAATAATAAATATATTATTTAATTATAGAGGAATGTGACAAAAGGAATTATTTTGAATTAAATAATGATTTAATTCAAAACTCAAGAGAATTGACTAAATTAAATAAATCAAATTTATTTATTTTAATGAGAGAAGAGGCTAATGAATAATTAAATAATTAAAATAATTATTTAATTATAGTGGATAGTGGATAAAAATTAAATAAATTAGAATCTATTTAATTTTTAAAAGAAGGGGACTTGCTTAGTGATGTAATTAAATAAATAAGATTTATTTAATTAATCAAGAAGACATAAAATGACAAAGGGAAATTAAATAAATTATGAAATTTATTTAATTAAAGGAAGACATAGATGACAAAGGGAAATTAAATAAATTATGAAATTTATTTAATCAAAGGAAGACTTAGATAATTAATGACGTATTAGATAAATAAATAATATTTATTTATTTAATAATCAAGGAGGAACAAATGACATGAATTAATTAAATAATTATGAATTATTTAACCAATAGTCGAATGTGGACCGATGACATAATTAAATAACTTAATTATGCTAGGACGAAAGTGGTAAAAATGAAGCTTGCAGGCCTAGGTCATTTTTAGGTGTCTACACAAAGCATAATCATAGTCAACCCATTCATCAGTATTTCATCCCACAACCAACAATAGAATATTCCAACAAGCCAAATCAATTCTTACAATAGAGGAAACAATTGGAAACATTAGGCTTGTTATAAAAAATCAGAGATTTTCTAGTAAAGATATCCTGTCAAATATACCTCAAAATTAAAAAAAATACACCCAAATATCAGTCCCTTTACTGAGAAGAAAATTAGACAACACTGTGGAGTCCCAAAATAGTGCTTACATAGTATTTTTTAGTGCATACACCCTATCTTTTGGGTATGTGCAGGATCATCATGGAAAAAACAGGACCTTAAGTGGCAAAAAATTTAGAAAAATCAGAGTTAGGAAACTTGATGTAAAAATTTGAAAAATTTATCTATATTATTTCAAAAAATGTAAGAATAGAATCTGTAGAAAATTGAATGTAGTTTCTAAACTACTAGGTTTATTTAAAAAAAAAATCTATTTGGTGAAAATTTGAAATTTCAATGCAGTAGTACACTTAAATTTCAGGGAAAAAAGAAGAAGTAGGTGTCTGATGACCACGCTAACCACAATAAAATGATAATATTTTTTTATAATATTTTAAACATAAGTAGAGGACACATGTCTAGATGTGATGCATTTTTTTTGTAATTTTTTTCCAAGTAAATAATTAATTATGAATTTTTTGTTACAAATTTTAAAAAATATAAAAACTCGTATGTTTGACCACCTTAACTTGGTCAAAAATTCATGAAATTTAATTTTCTTTTTTTAGTCCTATAGTATGCAAAGCATAGAATGTGATGCATGTTTTAGATTGAAAAAATGTGATACCGTTTGAAAGTTATAGATGTTTTTCAATCGGTCTATCAATCAACACTTTAGTCGTAATTCAAATAGAAAATGAATAATAATTATGTATTAAATTCAAAGTAAAGCATAATTTATATTGGTGGAAAGCTGAGAATCTCCTTTAAAAACCCTTTCCATTTGATCAATTTTGGGTAAAAAAAAGTCATCAACCGCATACCCTACAAATACCCATCATATTGCCAGTTTTTGGCTATCATGATCCTGCACATACCCTTTTAGCACATATGTTGTTCAAATAGCGCATTCACAGTCTGTTGTAGTGCATCTACAGTCTGTCATCAAAACCTATCAGTGTCAAAAATTACTAGATATTTTGGCACATCTACGGTCTATTGTAGCACATGAACTCTATCTGACAACACTTTTATCATACCTTTTAGTGCTTACACAGTGTGTATTAGCGCATCTAACAAATTTTATAGTGCATCTATTGGCTGTAACCGAAACTTGTTAGTGCCAAAAAATTACCAGTATGTTAGTGCATCCATAGTCTATTTTAGCACATCTACCCTGTTTCACAATGCTTTTACCATATCTTTTAGTGCGTCCATAGTTTGTTTTAGCGCATCCACAGAACAAGAAAATAAAGAGCTATTGGAAACATCTATCAGACTGTTGACATCAAAAACTCAGGTTTTTTATCAAGAAAAAACATTTTCATAGGCCAGACAGTGTCTTAAACCTGAAACAAATAGGATCTTACAAGTCAAAATTCGTTCAAGTTAAACCTAGATCTTTCAACTTTAAAGTGTCCAATTATCAAACACAAATCTTGGTTATTAGGTTAAGTTTCATCATCCGGATTTTTACATCCTACAATCACAGAATGAAAGGGTATGTGCAGGATCATGATGGGCCAAAAAGTGGAAATATGATGGGTATGTGTAGAGTATGTGGGTGACAACTTTTTTTTTACCCAAAATTGATGAAACAAAAAGGGTTTTTAAAGGAGATTCTCAGATTTCCACAAATATAAATTATGTTTTACTTTGAATTTAATAAAGAATTATTATTCATTTTCTATTTGAATTATGACTAAAGTCTTAATTGACAGGTTGATTGAAAAACATCTGTAGTTTTCAAAAGCTATTACATTTTTTGAATTTGAAACATGTGTCACATACTATAAGATTAAAAAAAAATTAAAAAAATTCATGAATTTTTTACCAAATTAAGGTGGTCAGACATACAGGTTTTTATAATTTTTAAAAATTTGTAATAAAAAAACATAATTAATTATTTACTTGAAAAAAATTACAAAAAAATATGCATCACATCAGGACAAGAGTCTTCTACTTATGTCTAAAATCTTATAAAAAAAATTATCATTTTATTGTGGTTAGGGTGGTCAAACAGACACCTATTTCTTATTTTTTCCCTGAAATTTAAGTACTATTGCATTGAAATTTCAAAATTTCACCAAATAGATTTTTTTTCTTATTCTAAATAAACCTAGTATTTTAGAATCTACATTCTATTTGCTACAAATTCTATTCTTACATATTTTTGAAATAATATAGATAACTTATTCAAATTTTTATATCAAGTTGCTTAACTCTGATTTTTCTAAATCTTTTGCCACTTAAGGGCCTATTTTTTCCATGATGATCCTGCGCATACCTGAAACACAATAATCATATTTTTAACTTGGTCTCATCAATAGAATATAGCATTCTATTTGACTTAGTTAAAATCCATTAACACTCATCCAAACACAAAAGATCAAAAGTTTAGTGAGAATAGAAAATACTTGTATGCCAATTTTGACAAGGTTACAAAGATAGAAACTTAGGGAAAAGGAAATTGAAACATAAAATATCATGGCTGAAGAAAATACCTTTCAAAGATTTCACCAAAATGATGGAAATGAAATAACCTAAGAAGATGTCCAAAAAGCACAACAAGATCCAAATTTCCACAAATTCATGGAAAAGGTTTTAGAACAGGATATGGAAAAATATCTTCTGATGCTAGTTGAGCTAGGTGCAAAGATTCCAAAATAATTTGATGTCAATCAACTGAAAGAAACACCTAGAGTAGTTGAAACTGAACTACACAACACACAAAACATAGATGAAGTGGTTGCCCTAACATGTCAAATGCAAAACTTGCAACAACAACTACAAGATATGCAAAAGGGAACCACAAAGATGTACTCATTACATGACATTTGTCCTTATCTTTTTCATCCAAGTGTAGACATGATACCATTTCCAAGACTTTGTGAATTCCCGAAATATGACAAGTACAACGGCAAAACAAATCCAATTGACCATGTGAGGGAATTCAAAACCATGAGCTTAGAGTTTGCACAGGAGGACACTTATCTAATGAGTTTATTTCCAAGGAGCTTAGGAGGTCACTGTATGGAATGGATCTCTAAATCACAACCAAGTATTCAATCCTTTGAAGAACTAGCACATAGATTTATCTCACAATTCTCCTTCAATATTCAACATGAAGTAACCATAAAAGACCTTTACAACATGAAATGAAAGAAGGGTGGGATATTCCTATCATTTCTACAACATTGGAAAAATTTGTTTGCTAGATATCCTCATTCTAACTTGAAGAGGAAAAGATGAAATTATTTATTGACAACTTAACTGATGACATGAGCTATAGGCCTGAACTGCAATGTCCCCCAACATTTGAAAAAGTGATTGAGAATGGACTTAAAATCAAAGAATCCTTGGTCAAAAGAGGAGTGATTAAACATTACAGTGAAGGATCAAATAATATTAATTCCTCAAATCACTATGGCAACAATGATAAACCTAAATTTTGGCAAAAAAATAGAAATACTGGAAACAATGATGCTACAACTGACACACAAAATGTGAAACCAATATTCAATTTAACAACAACGACTGTAAAGAATAATCAAAATGAAAACTAGAACATCAATTAAGGAAGTTCCACTCAAAACAACAATCCAAACAATGGAGAATCTCGACAACCATCATATCAAGGACAATTCAATTGACAAAGATTTACACCATTGGGATAAACATTGGAATCAACAATGAGAGATCTTGTTGCAAATAGACTTATTACCCTACCAGAAGAGAGAAATTGGGAGCCAAAAGTAAAGCCATCTTGGTGGAATGATGTTGACTATTGTAAATTTCATAAAAAAAAGAACATAAAATGATTGATTGCATGCAATTAAAGCATCTGATACAAGATTTGATTGATAGAAATAAGGTATTTGTCGAAGGACCTCAAAAAAACAACGATCACAGTGCATTTACAAATCCTTTACCCAATTATGAAAAGGGAGAATCTTCTTCAAATAGTAAAGGAAAAAGTGTGAACTACATTTATGACAACACCATTCATTTTATTTTTGAGGTTGAGAAAAATAATGTCATTGATAATCAAACAAATAGCATTAACATCAATGACATCGTATCCTTGAACGTGATCCCAAACATAAACACATCCAACAACCAAATCAATGTCATAAAAATTAGGGAAAGAAAAGACTATCAACCAGTCAATGTAATGACAAGGGGACAATCCAAAGTGATACTAAAAGGATTTTCACCTAAAACCACTACCCCCCCTTCAAATCAATATAGCATAGTCAATCAGCTATAGAAGATACCAACACATATCCATACTGGAACTCCTTAAAATTTCATGATCACATAAGGAGGTTTTAGAATAGGCTCTTATGGCCACAACGGTACCCAATAATCTGGATGTCTATCAATTTCAAGCTATGGTGGGAAATTTGACCACCCCTCGTTGTCTATCATTCTCCGAACAAGATGACGTGTCAATTAATCATCCACACAATGCAACCCTTCATATAGAAGTTTTAATCCATAAACATCATGTCAAACATGTCTTAATAGATGGTGGAGCTGGATTAAACATTTGCACTTTAAAACTAATTCGTTCACTAGGTTATTCTGACAATGCTATTGATGCAAGAAGAAAGATCACAATAAAAGCCTATGATGAAGAAGATAGATCTTCCAAGGGGTTGATTGTGTTACTAATTCAAGTGGGACCAATTTTCAAGAGTATAGTTTTCCAAGTGTTAGACAAGGAGCTAACATATAATATACTCTTGGGACGTCCATGGATTCACAAACTATAGGTAGTGCCTTCGACCTATCATCAATGTTTAAAGTTTGTAGTCAATGGACAAGAAGTCACTATATCAGTTGATTACAATACTCATCAAACTTGTAACATGCTTAAGACAACTCAAGACACTTTGGTACCCGATAACAGAGAAGCAAACACTTCTAGTTCATCTAGAGGTGAAAAGCAACTAAATTTATATCCAAATGGGTTGAGAAAAATGACCAGTCAAAGGAAACAACTATTGCTGACCCCACTTCATCAAGCAATGAAGCTCAACTAGATTCTCTATTACAAAAATTCAGAGACAAGATCTAGTTAAAAGAAAAGGGCATGGGAGAGTATTCCCTTGGCCAATCTTTATGTCTTTCATAATTTTTGCCATCTCCAAGAACATATGGACAACCATCAACATCAACAAAACCATCATCAACACCTATCACAACTTTAAATGATAGATTTGTAAAGGTAGGTATTCTAGAAGAAGAATCTAAAGATAAGGCCATTCTCAATTGTCTCTATAAAGATGAAGAAGCCTCTACATCAACAAATATCAACATTAAAATAGATCAGTGTGGCAAGGGAAAAGAAATATTAGAGAAAATGGGATATGAAGGACAAGGACCTATAGGAAAAAGGGGAGAAGGAATTGTAGAACCCATCCAACCTCTCACACTTCAGCCAAAAGACAAAACAAGATTGGGTTATACAGGGGAAACGAAAGAAGAAAACACTCATAGAGTAGTAGAAAGAATCCTTCAAATGTGGGATAGTTATGAGATAGATTCTAATGAATATGAGTGGGACTCTTTATCAAAAAGATCATGCAGGGACATAAAAATTGATGTTATAAAAGAGTATGCACCTACACATGCGGAGGGACAAAGCCTAGGGACTAGGCCACTTGTATTTGGATCACAAAATATCGATGACTCAAGTGAGGATGGAAATATATCGAGTGAGATAAATGAATTGGAGGAGAGTACTATCATAGACCTTGACATTACCACTGAAAATTAAGACAACATTGCTATCAGAACCTTTATTGTCATTGACCTTACCCAATATGATGAATTCTTACCATTAATGCATCTTGAACTTATCGTTTGGGAACCAATTGAACCTATCAATATTCCTATCTTTGAGAACGATGATGCTATCGTAAATTTCCTTTGTTGTGAAAAAGCTGACACAAATACAAATCATAAATCTCATAATGACGCTCCAAGTTAGGAGGGTGTCAAATCTTTTAGTTGCAAAATTGAAAATAGGAACAATAGATCTAATGGTGAAAACCATTCAATGGCAGCATTAGATCTTGAAAAAGTAAAAATAAAGAACGTATTTGACAGTGAAAACCTCTCTAAGGCACCGAAGGATGGAATATTTGACACCCTTCAAGAACATCTTCATGAAATATCATTAGTGATGGTGGAACCTACATAGTCAATCAATATTGGCACAACAAAAAAGGAAAAAACTCTACATCTAGCAGCATCAATGATAGAACAAGAAAAACAAGAATTTTTCAAGTTCTTTGAAGAAAAAAGCATTAAATTTTCTTGGTCATACTCTGATATGCCAGGGCTAGATCTAGATCTTCTGATGCATCATCTTTCTCTACCATTCAAAATCAAACCAGTCAAGAAAAAACTAAGGAAAAATGCATCCCCACATCGCATTGATGGTAAAGGCTGAGCTGAAAAAGTTGTTAGATGTAGGATTCATCAAGTTTATCGATTATGCTGAATGGATCTCCAATATTATACCTATATCTAATCCAAACAATAGTATCAGAATATGCACAAATTTCAGAGATCTAAATAAGGCATGTCCAAAGGATGATTTTCCTTTACCAAACATTGACATTATTGTGGATTTAACAACAAGACATGCCATGTTATCACTAATGGATGGCTTCTCAAGGTATAACCAAATCAAGATAGCACCCAAAGACCAGTAGAAGACAACATTTACCTATCCATGGGGCACATTCTATTGGAACGTCATGCCCTTTGGCTTGAAAAATGTAGGTTCAACATATTAGTGTGGAATGACCACTATTTTCCATGACATGATGCATACTTTTATGGAAGATTACGTGGATGATATATTGGAAAAATCATACACCTAGGAAGGAAATCTAGAGATTCTAGATAAAATATTTACAAGATTGGAGAAATTAAATGTCAGATTAAATCCAAAGAAGTGTGTGTTTGGGGTTACATCGACAAAGCTCCCCAGATTCATAGTTTAAGAAAAAGGCATCGAAGTGGATTTGGCTAAAGTCAAAGAAATAATGGAAATGCCGCCACCCAATAATATCAGTCAACTATGCTCTCTACAAGGTAGGCTACAATCAATCAGGAGATTTATCTCCCAATTAGCAGATAAAATTCATCCATTCAATCATCTACTACACAATAATGTCTCTTTCAAGTGGGATGAAGGATGTGAATTTTTTTTTTAATCAAATAAAGAAATATCTGATGTCACCTCCCATACTCATGCCACCTACAGAAGAGAGACCATTATTATTATACATAACAACAATAGACATTTATTTAGGAGCTCTATTAGCACAAGAAGATCCTAAAGGAAGGGAACAAGCTATATACTATATCATCAAGCCTCGGAATGGTTATGAAATAAATTGCACCTTCATCGAGAAAGCATGTTTGGCAGTGGTATTTTCTACCCAATAGTTGAGGCAAATGTTACATGTTGACCCACAAGGTTAAGCTCATTGAAAATATTGATTAGTTAAAGTACTTGCTCAACAAGGCTACTCTAATAGGGAGACTAGCCAAATGGGTCATGATCTTGAGTGAATTTGATATCCATTATGTGGATAGGAAATCCATCAAGGTTCAAGTGATTGTCGATCAATTAGCTGAAGCTCCATTATCTGATGATCGTCTAATGAACATTGAGTTTCCTAATGCAGAAATTCTTACTGTAACAACACAACCATGGAGGCTTTATTTTGATGGGTCATACACACAATGTGGGTATGGTGCGGGCATTCTATTTGTCACACCTCAAGGAAATACCATCTAAAGGTCCTATAGACTCATGTTTTCTTGCACAAATAATGTAGATGAGTATGAGGCTTTGATTATTGGTATCAACGTTGAATGGAATATCACAGAACTGCAGGTATATGGTGATTCACAACTAGTCATTTATTGGGTAAATAACAAATATCAAACAAAGTATGAAAAGTTGATGCCAGACAATAAGATGATAGATGATCTCAAAAAGTAATTTGTGGATATCAAGTTTAAACAGATTCCAAGGGCATAAAACAAAGTTGCGGATGCTATGGAAACAATTACTTCTCTTTTACAATTGCTAGAAAAAGCAAGGTTGTTATGAGTTTATGGTAGAACAAGTGTCTACTCCTACCTATGATAACCCAAAATCTCAGACCATATGCCATTTAGTTGATGTTGAATCCTCCATTTATGGAAAGACCTATGATTACCTGAAAGATAATATCCTTCCTCCCAATCTTTCAAAAAACCAAAAAAGCAACTTCATATGCCAAACCACATGACATACATTAATTGTTGACATACTTTACCATCAAGGTCTAGATGGTACTCTTCTTCGGTGTCTAGAACATGAAAAGTTTGAGACAACTTTACGTGAGGTTCATGAAGGTATTTGTGGAACTCATTCAAGCGGACCAACCTTAGCAAACAAACTCCTCCTTTTGGGGTATTACTAGCAAAATATGGAGAGGGAGTCTTATCAGTTTATTAAAAAATGCCAAAAATGTCAAATCCATGGTAACTTAATCCATGCACCAATGCAAGAATTGCATCCATTTACCTTAACATGTCCCTTTTGTTAGTGGGGATTGGACCTAGTAGGAAAGATTAATCCATCTTCATCCAATGGAAACAAGTTTATAATCATAGCAACATAATACTTCACAAAATGGATAGAAGAGGTTCCCTTAATAACAATCACTAGGAAGCAAATATCATCTTTCATACTAAACTACCTCATCTATAGGTATGTAATTCCTTAGTCCATTATAACAGATAATGGTATACCTTTTAAGAACCAATATCTCCAAGAATTGTGTGAAATATTTCATATCCAACATTATTTCTCAACATTGTACTACCCTCAAGGAAATGGCCAAGCAGAGGCCTCAAACAAAACAATTTTGAAAATTCTAAAGAAAATAGTTAATGATGTTGGATGTGATTGGCATGTTCAACTAAATCGCACATTATGGGCATATCAAACTAGCATCAAAACACCCACAGGAGCTACACCATATGCATTGGTATATGGATCAAAAGCTATACTACCCATTGAGGTTGAGATTCCATCACTATGTGTATCACTAAAAGGGATCATTCCAAATGAGGATTATATGGTCTCTAGATTGCAAGAGTTGGAACTATTGGATGAACATCATCAACAAGATGTGAACCATTTGATGACATATCAATAGAGGATGTCCAAGAGCTACAATCAAAAGGTAAAGCCTAGAAACTTTCAAGTTGGGGACTTGGTCCTAAAAGAAAACCCTAGAAATCAACATGACAGAGAAAAGAAAGGGAAGTTTGAACCTAACTAGCTAGGTCCCTTTGTCATCATATTAGTTTATGGATCTGGGGCCTATCAACTGTCTACACCTGAAGGGGATCTATTCGATGAACCTATCAATAGTATCCATCTTAGAAAGTTAAACACCTGAATCACCTAGTGCGTGGTTGAATGGTTACCTTGATGAAAACTTGGAAATCAAGCATCTCGATGATAGGAAAAATACAAAAATAAAATAAAAAAAGAGAACAATACAAAAAATCATAAAGACTTAAAAAGTACAATAAAAACATGTAGTGAAAACCTAGAAATAGACGCTATTTGTGATTTAAACTAGCTTTTCTATCTATTAGAGGAATGTCATGGTCATTCACTTTCATTATCATTTTCCATCCATTATTGTATCATTGCAATGTGGTCATGTCCCACCCTAACTTGGGGGAAAAATCTAGACCTCACTGGGGAAAATAAACTTGAGCTTAATCAAATAGACAAAGAACAGTATGACACCACAACAAAAACAATGATCAAAACACAACCCAACATGGAACATCAATCACCATCAGAAACACATCAAACATCCATATCATATTGAAAATCCAAAAATAGGTCAAAAATCAGTCAAAAAGTAAAAAACAAAGTCATCCAATCAAACTACATGGTCTATGTGTGTATAACGTAGGAAATGCTAATCTTTGATCAGCCCCCGAGGCCCCTAAGATAGGTCTTTAGGTTAAGTTTTTGGTCAAAATATCAAAAAATCCCAAAAACATCAGAAAATTGAAATCAAAATCAAATCAAAATGGATGATCTAATTTGAATAATGGTCAAATACTTTAAGTTAAGGTTGAATAGTTGTACTTTGATCTTTGTTATCATTTATTTGGAGCAACTCGATGATTTATTGAACTAGAGAAGCTAGGAAGGAGAATGGTATTTTCTTTGTCTACTATATGTGAGTTAATCATTATTATTATGTGAATTGTCGAGAGACATACTCTACAAAGTATTGCTGATGACATTCAGAATTCACATAGGAAAGTGATTGATTCTTATTTGTTTACGCAAGAAATACTTAGGTCATCTCGGTTTAATTATACCTAGATGCTTGTGTTCACTTGCAATATCAAAAATCATGGAAGCAGTACTCACGTCATCATCATCTAAATTATACCATCAATGCTTGTACTCACTTTCAACATTTTAAATCTCTATGATGATACAAAGCACAATAAATGGAATGTTAAGATGCCAATGTTTGCATGTAAATTTGCATGGTAAAATAGATTGCATTCATGATAGTTTTACATATGCAGAGTGTTTGTTATGAAAGCTGGTAAAAGATTAAAAAATGATGATATATTTTCTCATAATAAATTGAGTATACCTGACATTAACAAAAACATCATCATTATCATATAGTTGCATAATCATTTTCTAAGAAGCATTTAATTTATCATTTCACCATTCATATATTTGAATCAAATAAATTGCATTGATCACATCATATTTTTCATATCACACATCATAAAAATGCATGAGAAAGCTATCAAAAACATCCTCAATACCAAGTAATTAAATTTCCATATCGTACATCCATTCATCATATCAATTATCATGTATTCAAAATACCATTATATTCATCAGTCATTCATCCATCTATGTATTTGCATTTAAAATATATCACATAAGTAAAGTACACATATCACATTTACATCACACGTCATATAGCATTAAAACATCATATCCATCATCATACATATAGTCACATTATCATATAATTTAGAATTTCACATCATCATACAACTATTCCATCCATATAAATAACTACATACATCAAGCATCCATACATCATCATTAGGCACATAGACATATTTACACATCATAGATAGAACATCATAAATCATAAGCATGTCATCATGATTATAAAGTTGCATCCATAACATCATAATATAAGGATAATCACATGGCATATAGAACATATAAAATAAATGTATCTATCATAGAATCATATACAACACATAATAGATTGATAAAATCCACTAGATATCATATAGATCTCAAAATCATAATGTCAAGTACACAATGATGTCTGAAATGAAAAGAGATATATCATAAAAATGTTTGTGAATCAAAATGATCGAAACGTACCTTGCATCTCAAAATACAATAGAAGGTACAATCATAAAGCTATGTGCTACTAGCTCTAGATGGTGTAGGCATCTCGGGATCAGTCCCTCCACCACCAGATGTACCAGGATCTCTCGGGTGTCTCAGGTGGGGCTGTGTCACACCTCTACTCATGGTCCTTGACTGGGACCTGCTAGATCGAGACTGCACATAACTCACTTTCTGCTTTGAAGGAACATCATCATAGAATTCACCTCTATATTACTCTACCTCTTGACCATCACAAACAACCTCTCATGCATATAATCCACTACAGTGGTACCATCTGCCAATCTATACAATCTCTCAGCTATAGCCTGAGCCTGCTCCGTGGCCCATCTAGTGGCATCCCTCTTGGTTGTCAATGATGTAATCTGTGTCTGATCCACAACCAATTGAGCCTGTACCTAAGCTAGAGATTGTGCATGTGATTGGGCCTATCATTGCATATGAGCCCGTGTCTGCATCAATAGACCCTGAGCCTAAGCCAGTTGACCCTGTAAGTTCTATACCTACACCTATAGGCTCAAAATCTGGGTCTGCTACTGCTAGGATGGAACGCTAATCCACACACATTTCTTTGTAGGATCTACCACTACTTTCCTCTTATGAGGCACCATATACTATTGTACATCTATGGTTGGACTTGATCCACCTACACCCAACCCACCTGAACCATCTCCACTATCATACCCCTCCTTCTCTCCACTGCTCTCATCACTAATGCCCTCCTCATCCCCACTGCCCTCCTCATCACCACTGCCCTTGACATCCTCCACCTCCTCCTCACGAATCTCCTCTCTCATCCATTAGTGACCATGTGCAAAAATCTCTCCAACACCCAATGTGTCCACCCAATTAGAATCATCGACTGGCATAGATAAGGTAACTAAATTTCATCGTCATCCTAGTTCTCACAATCTAAGTAGGGTTACCATGTTACAACCTCTATATCATCCAATACTCTCGTCAAGTGATCCAACTTACCTAGTCTAGGATGAGTAAGTTGACCTGCATATATATGTACATATGGTCACATGGTAGGTCGTTCTCTAACCATCATTGGACACATAACAACAATATGCTCCCACACCCACACCTGTAGTAGAGTGACTCTTGAAGAAAAACTACGACCTCCAAGGTAAATAGCCGAATGAAAATCATGATATAGATGGGAAAGCATACACATGCCCCAAGCATATCTTATCCCGTGCACAATCATGCTCTCCAAAACATGGCCCCAACCAACAGATAGTCCCTTTGACCTACGATCACGACAAGGAACCCTCCAATGAAACCAACAATTACTATAGGAAAAGTGGCATAAGCATCCACCATCTCGCGCCAAAGAATCCAATATCTAGAAATATGATCATCCTAAAATACTCTATGGGGAACCTCGGTCCCACCCTTCTCTGATGAATCATACACTACAATGTCACTAACAACGAGTATCCTCAGAATATGCCAGAAATCCTTAGGGGTGATTGTCATCTTGCCAATAGGTAGGTGGAAAGTATTATGCTCACTATGCCACCTCTCTACTAATTCTATAAGGAGACCCTGATTAATCCTAATCTAGGGCATATCTAATAAAGAGGACAAAGTACAACTTGTAATATTTTCTGTCTCGGGTTGTGCTAACTATGGTATGAAATCGAATGTCTGGGGAAATTGCTCTTGAATATGAAGGTTCGTGAAAGCCTCCTATCATCACAAAATATTCAAAATCAATACTTTTTATCAAATCATCAAACATCAATTATCCTATAAAATCTAATCAGCTCTTGATGAGACTTTTTGATTAAATATTGTGAGTGAACATCAGTAAACCTCACCTATCATGAGGTCAATCATCGAACATCATTGAACCTCACTTATCATGAGGTCAATTAATCAAATCAACCTTGTCTATCATGAGGTATATCAAACAAACTATAATTATTCCTCGCCTATCATGAGGATAATTATCATCAATAAAACATCATACCTCACCTATCATGAGGTTGAACATCATCTACTTGATTAATATCATCAATCATATCAAACCAACATCGACCATGATTGAAATCGACAAAATCAAGGATAAATTTGACAAATTACATCATTCTGATTTGGATGCACTAAAATAGTGTCTCTAGGCACCACAATATCAGAAGCGCCATTAAAACACCCTGAAGTGCTAAAAAAAATGCTCAAAGCGCTAAATTATAATATGTACAATTTTAGGAGGAAAAAATGTTATTTCAAGTCATCAAAGCACCATTTCAATGAATGTGCTATTCTAGGAGGTCAAAGTGCTAATCTATTGGGTCAAAGCGCTAAAAAATAAATCAAAAGTGCTAAAATATCTATCGTAGGAGCTAAAACTTTGAAAGTGCTAAAAAAAATCAAAAGCGCTACAATATTTATCCTAAGCGCTACTTCATTAAAAGTGCTGAAACAGACAATGAAAGTGCTACATTGGGCCTCAGAAGTGCTAAAAGAAGCCAAACATTTAAAATCCAAAAAATGACACAAAAAATGAGAAAACTAGAATAACAAAGAGGTTCATGTGTACATACTGGAGGTCCATAGGCAGTCGGACGATTGTGATGTCGCACATGCTCGAATCGATGAGTGTGGTAAGGGATTGACATGTTGCTCCAAAGTTGCTCTCACTCCAAATCTTCAAACTCCAAATGCACAAATGAATTTAACTTTACCTCTTTTTAACTTTTTATAGGTTACTAAATGGATTTTTATGGGATTTATTTAAATT
The DNA here is from genome assembly GCA_007258455.2 of Sequoia sempervirens. Classification (NCBI taxonomy): domain Eukaryota; kingdom Viridiplantae; phylum Streptophyta; class Pinopsida; order Cupressales; family Cupressaceae; genus Sequoia; species Sequoia sempervirens. The sequence goes on from VDFB02000003.1 coordinate 391,173,021, forward strand.
ATGAACTGGAGGATTAATTCAAAACTCATCACAGGGGAAATTTCTACATTCTTTGTTGGGAGATAAATTATTTCATCATCAAATCTTTATCAAATCATCAAAAAATCATGAAAATTTTGAAAATTTCTAAAAAAATCCCAAAAAAAACAAAATTTCATCGATTTATCTCCTGAGGGGGCATATATCCATCATCACTTGAAAATCAACATCTGGGACACTGGAAAAATTTCGTTGAATCTAGCAGTAGTAGCAAAATTTTCTTTGAAGCAATGCATAAACAAATGACTTCAAAGAGGGGAAAAATGTATACACCTAAAAAAGGTCTGGATAATCTAATTAATTAAATATGATTTATTTGATTAATTAACCTTAAATTCATCTACATAATAAATAAATAGAAATATTTATTTATATAGTTCAATTTTAATTCTTCTATTTTTATCATATTATTTCCTCTTAATTAAATAAACAAATTTAAATACTTTGTTTTATTTTTATCATTATTATTTCTTCTATATTTATTCATTTATTCTATCTTAATCACATCATTTTATCTTAATTAAATAAACAAGTTTAAATATTGTTGATGGTCAGAATAGCACAACAACAGTTAAACAAAATATCACTATTCTACTCTCCTGAAAGAGAAAGAATAACGCATGAATATCTTAACTCCCAAGGTCTTTGTAATCGGTTCTTGACTGTGCTGGTTTCACTCAATGGTTGATGTGAACTATAATGTTCAAGGGGCCTACTGGTGTTGAGCTTGTGGATTGTTCTAAGATCAAGGATAAATTTAAACCTACTTTAACCAAGGTTTTTAAAGAAATAGAAAAAGATAGATCAAAGTGTTGGAACCGAAGAAAATGATAATTCACCCAACTTAACCAGACTTGTTACCTTTCAAGGAATTGCTAACTAAAACCGGAGAACAAAATCAACTTGTGATTAACACACAACTTCATTCATTCACAGTGCTAACTTCAACAACATATTGTAACTTACCATTTAAACAAAACATAAAATAAGATTTCATTCCTTGAAAGATTCTCAAATCGAATGATTAACTAAAGATGAATACCATTCAGGAACACAACATGAAGTAGATTTAAATCTGGTTGCTTCTACTATTAGCAAAACAAATAAGCAACATTTACAAAATCTGGCACAGTCACCAGTGTCCAAAAAACCTATATCTTCAGACTGTTTTCAGCTATACTAAGAAAACTTGAAAGATACATCCCTTCCTTCTGAATCTAACTCTTATTGTATTGCTACTGATTTCTAAAAAATCTCTCTCTATCTTTTCTAAAACTCCTACTTTTGTGTCTTAAAAATTCATCTCTTCAAAAGAGGCCAAAATTCCATATATACAGAACATGCCAAAAGAATGTGTTGGCCCTTGCTTTTAGGGTTTACAAAAATATCTCACTTCAAAAGGGTCGGCCCTAAGATCTTTTTTTATGAAGATAATGCCCACATTCAATATGCATCCCCATGTCCATATCGATGAAGGATCGCCCTCAGGAGAATCCTTCAGATCTTTTACAACCACAACATTAACTTCATGCCTCCATGTCCATCCTCGAACTCCCTTGAAGGGCCGCTTTGAATGCTCTAAAGAATTATCATTAATGCTAATTCCCCTTAGCCAGTAGCGATCCCAGCTGTCACTGTGACTCATGGTTTCTTCCTCCTTTCTTCTTACTTCTCACTCCAGATCTTCCTACAAGTTGACCATCTCTGGAGGCAGCATTAGTCTCTTCATTAGACCTCCACACCAGTGTTCACCAAGTTGCTCCATCAGCTCGTTCACAAAATAGATCCACACTGGTCGCATTCTATTGATCTTCCTCACAGGGGTAGTCAATCAGTCAAGTGACCAATGGTTCACCTTTAGCTCCCCCTAATTGGGTGAACACATTCCACATAAGATTCCTGGGTAGTTAAATGTTGTTCACACAAAATCGCACATCGGTGAGACACTAATCGTGTCTCCCCGATGCGATTATACCTCGTAGTAGTTATCGGCAAGACATTTGATAGTCGACAGAAGGTCATAGCGGGCTCTAAGAGTCATACTGATATCCTCTTCCACCAGCAAGCTCATCGCTATCAGAAAGACATCACCGGGTCGGTGAGAGTTCATGGCGGGCTCCATTAGTCATGCCAAAGGTTTTTAAACCATCGACAAGACCATTGCTTGTCGGCAGGACATCATGTTGAGCTCCTCCATTCTCCCCGAGCTCACTCTGTTTCGGCGAGACCCTTCCTCTTCGGTGAGACCTTTCACTAATGGAAAAACACTATGCTAATAGGACAATCCCTCAGCGTGACTTTTCTTCTTTGGCTAGACCTTATGCTAAAGGCAATACCTCTCGGCGGGATCTCCCCAAGCTCAAATTTATTTTGGCAAGAGCCTGCTTGGTCGGTGAGACCTTTTGCCAAGCTCAAAATTTCCACTGACACTCCCCCGGCTGGGACCACTATTCCATGTCGGCAAGACCCTACCAGATTGGCAAGAGATTACATCAAAGCCACCTTGTTTTGGCGAAAGCTTATTTCAGTTCAGGGAGACTCCACTTGGTCGTCGAGAGATTACGTCGAACTCAAACCACTATGCCGACACCACTTCATCTCAGCAAGCGTCCACCTTGTCAGTCAGACTTAACGCCGAAGCCACCTCTGTCACTGAGACCTCACTTCTTCAGCCAGACCTTATGCCGAAGGAATAAACTTTCACTGAGACCCTTCGTCAGTCGGCAGGACCTCTCAGCGAACACAAACCTTTCACCGAGACCTCCCAAGCAGAGAGACATAAAACCTCATGGCGACTGAAATGTTTGGGCGATCGATGGATCCCAAAATGAATATAGCATACTGCTAGTTGACAAGACACCTAAAAGGTCCCAACGACTTTCTTCTTGAGGGTTTTTATGCTAAATTGGATTGACGCAACTTTCAAACTGACTTCCTTGAGAGATATCTTCAGATGAATAATTGAATCCTACAAAAAAAATGCCTCCATTAGTTCTCAAAAGTAAATGGTCATACATTATTTATGATCATTTCATTCAATTTTTGACAAAAAGGAACCCAACTTTAACCGAGGTAGAATCAAATTAGACATAACAAAAGATAGAGTTAGGAGAAAAACATAAGAACTCCTAAGACCAAAGGCAATGAAGACAAAAGAAAAGGGGGACCCATTTTGTTCTAGAATAAAATGGGGTGGTTATGGAAGGAATAACAAATGGCGACTCGGCTGGGGAAATGGTTTTACCATTTTCAAGAAACTAAAGGATTCAACTACCCAGAACTCCTGGTTTATGAACATCACAACTCCAGTTGGGTCAGTTTTAACAACCAAGGTTGAGCTAGAATCTCAAATGTAAATCAAAAATGGCCACCCCTGAATCTATGTGGGTGCTTGATGGTGCATCATCCTTTCATAAAGTTCTCCTCATCTTTGGAAAAACAATGCACAAGATTTGAACTACATGAGTTTATTTCCTTGAGTTGTTGTGCAATGATATCCTAGGCATTGCTCCACTTCCAGTCAGGCATTCATAGCCCCGACGAAGATACCTCTAGTTTTCTCACAACATTACTCTACTGCCAGTCAGGCATCCATAGCCTTGGTAGAGATACTGGAATCACCCATTCATATTGAGTCCTTCTTTCTTTTAGATAATTCTTTTTTCTCTTCTTCTCTTTTTTTTTTCTTTTCTCTTGGTGTTTCAGATATTGCATTCAATTTTTTCTCAATATTTTAGATGTCAGACATCCGTTCTAGTTTAAAAACTACCATGGACCTCATAACAGCACTTGGGAGATCAGATTTTTCACTCAAATCTTACAACACTATCATCCTAGGAAAAATATACCATTACAAAGGGAGATGATCTTGATGATTTGTGAAAGATTTAGAGGTAGTTAATGAAGATTGTTTACTTTGCACCTTGTTTTCAAGGCTTTCCACAGCTCTTATTGACAATGGGCATAATACAAAGAATTTAGGACAAAATTATCCACTCAGAACCTGAAAGTATGTAAACCACTTCTCTTCTAATAACCAAAGTACACTTTAGATAACAACCCACCATTTCAAGATGGAAAGAACAGAGAAACCCCAACGAACAAACAAGACAGAAACCAAGCAACAAAGGAAATGAATGGACAGAAAGAAAGGAAAAACAAAAAAACAAACCAGAAAGCAATTTACAGCAAATTATTTACATAAAGAGATTATTTACAGGCAGAAACGTAGAAGCTACTTACATAAGGACAAACCAATTATTTCCATAAATGCACAGCCCAACAAGAAACAAACTTCACGATTCAAAATAATGTTTAAGAAATTGTCCATTGATAGGAAATGGAATAGGTTCTCCCATTAAACTACTTAGTCGGAAAGCATTTTATCCTAGGATCTCAGCAATTTGGTAGGGACCTAACTAGAGCTTATCAAATTTCTGGTGACTGCCCTTCTTCTCACTAGCTTTATCCCATAACAGTACAAGGTCTGATATTCTGAAAGCCTTGATTTTGGCTCTTTTGTCAAACCAACATTTGACAACAACCTAGTGTCTAAAGAATTACTGCAAGGCGACATCTCTTCATTCTTCTAATTTCAACAAGGCAGCTAATCTTACCTCTACCCTATCATCACTAGAGTAGAATTTCTGCATGAGCTCAAGGATAGGTATTTGCAAATGAATAGGGAACAAAAGCTCTTGGCCATACACTAGTTTAAATGGTGAAGTCTTTAAAGAAACCTTGATCCTAGTTATATCTGCCCATAACACGAATCCTAGTTGGGTATGCCAGTCCCTAGGGTTGTTTTCTAACAATTTTTTTATTACCCCTAATAGATTCTTATTGGTTGATTCTGCAACTCCATTTCCTTGTGGGTAATAGTTTGAAGAATATTTTAAGACAATTTTGTGATCATAAGCCCATGAAATGAACTCAGCAGAAGAAAAGGAAGAGCCATTGTCACATACTAATGCGAAGGGTACTCCAAACCTAGTTGTGATGCATTCGGTGAGGAACTTGATCACTACCTCTATTGTACTATTCTTGCAAGGTATAGCCTTTGTCCATCTTATGCAGTAATCAGTGGTAGTCAAAATAAATTTGTGTTCTGCAGAAGAATTTGGGTTAATTACCCCAATAAAATTCAGCGCCCATTGGGCAAATGGTCTTACCTCATAAACAGGCTATAATGGCATGGATGAATGGTGATCTTTTGATGCTAAAACCTGACATATGTGACATGTTCTTACATGTTGATGGGCATCTTGTAACACACATGGCCAGTAATAACCAGATCTGAGGATCTGATGTGCTAACGAATATGCAGACCCATGACTTGTGCCATTTTCCCATGAAATTCAACAATCACGTGTTTAGCCTCTTGCTAATCAAGGCATCGTAGGTACACTCCCTCGAAATTATTCCTATATAGCAATCCTCCTTTGACCATCTAATGAGAGATTTTCATTCTCAGCACTCTCCTCTTAGTCATATTCATTCCCTTTAGGCATCGATTATTGAGCATGAAATAGATGCTATCAGCATACCAAGGGTCGTTGGAAAAGGACTAAGTTGTGTATTGCTGGAAAATAACGTTTCCACCAGCATTCACCATGGATTTGGATAAGCCTGTACCTCTGACAAGTTTCATAGGGAGAATCTCCAGATCGAACTCTTGCAAAATAGCCATCCATTTCCCTCTTCATTCTCCCAGCTCGCTCTGCATAAGTAGTGGCTTCACAATAGCATCAGGAACTACAACAATAATTTGACTTCGGAGGATGTAATGTCTGAACTTCTGGACAGATTTGACCAACACAAAAGCTTTTTTTTCAAGAGGTGGGTATTTGATTTCTGCATTCTTGAATGGAGAGCTCATGAAGGCGATTGGCCTCTCCTCTCCCTCTTCTCTTCGTTGAGTTAGGACAGTTGTACACGAATGTTCAGAGGAAAAAGAATAAATATAGAATGACTTCAAGTAGTCAGGGCTGGTGAGAACTGGTGCTTCTGAAATGGATCACTTGACTTGTGAAAAAGTGGCCTTTTCCTCATTACTCCACTCTATTTTGGCGTCTTTCTTCATCATTTCATTCAATGGTTTAATGATTTCTGCAAAGCCTGTGATAAACTTTCTCACGAAGTTGATCTTTCCAATGAAGGATCTCATCTCCTTCTTACTTCCTAGCATGGCTATTTTTAGAATGGACTCAACTCGGTCTGGATCTATCGATATTCCTCTTTCAGATATTATGTGTCCCAAAAGCTTCCCTTCAGAAACCCCAAACACAAACTTTTTAGGATTCAGGGAGACACCACACTGGATACATGTTTCAAGGACTTTAGCTAAGTCTGCAGCGTGGTTCAGTCTATCTTTAGACAATACTATCATGTCATCCATGTAGACGATGATGCATTTTTCAATTAGGTCTTTGAATGCTACGTCCATGGCATGCTGAAAGGTTTCCCCAACGTTTATCAAACTGAACGACATCCTTCTGTAAGCAAATGTTCCCCACTTAGTAGTGAAGGTTGTCTTCATTCCATCTTTATAGTTAACCATCACCTAATTGTATCCATAATAACCATCCAGGAATGATATCATCTGAGACCCATTAACAGTCTGTAAGACTTTGTCCAGTGAAGGGAGTGGGTAGTTATCCTTTTCTGAAGCTCTATTCAAATTCTGGAAATCCACACATAGCCTGATCTCTCCATTTTTCTTACGGATTGGAACTAGGTTGTCCACCCACATGGAGTGTCGTATAGGGAAGATTATTCTTGCAGAAAGCAATTTCTGAACTTCTTTAAAAATCATTGGTTCAATGAGGGCGTTAACAGGACGTTGTTTCTGCCGAAATTCCTTAGCTTCGGGCTTTAGAGGAATGGTATGAGTCATTACAGAAGCATCAAATTTTTTTAAATCCTCATATCCCCAAGCTATTGTAGCAATATCCTTCTTTAGTGCCCTTAGTATATCTTTTCTGATTGCTTTAGGGAAAGCTTTCCCTATGCAAACATTTCTTTCTGGACCAGAATTAGCTAGGTTAACAGTTTGATATTCACCTCCTTTATCTTCAGCTGGTATCTTTTTCCTGAGCCCTTGGGTCTAAATCAAAAATTCTTTCTAAGGCCACCATTCCCTTGGGAATGCTATTACTTTTTAAATTGAGCCCCTCTGTATCACAATCTTCAAGGTTCCAATCTCCTTGATCCCTGTTGGATTCATCAATGATCTACCCTTCAAAAACATCTAAACCTGCTAGAAAAGCAAGGATATGTCGATCATCATCAAAGACTTGAAAGTTTTTGACATTATCAGGAACAACCAGAGTGGATATCAATTCTACTGAGAATATTTTAAGCTTGGAGCCTTGCATGGGTTCTAGGGTACTTGTTGTGACAACTAATGAATCAACTATTTGATTCTCCTCTCTAGGGATTAAACTAATCCCAAAAGCATCGAAGTCCTCAATCAGGTTCCATACTCGATTTCTATAGGCTACCAGCCTTCTATTGTGACATGTGTATTGGCCGCAGACTTGCTTGACAACTACTTATGAATCCCCTTTAACCATTAATGTTGTAACTTTCTTCTTATGTGCGAACATCATCCCCCGAGCTAGAGCTTCATATTTTGCCACGTTGTTAGTGCATCCAAACTACAACCTATAAGAAGCAAAGAAAGTTTTCCTTTTCGGGCTGGTTAATTCAATCCCAACACCACATCATGTTTTGGATTTAGATCCATCAAACGTGAGGGTATACAACCTATCATGAGCTGGAGTTGATCCATTTGGGGTAATTATGGACGTCTGGATAGGATGAGCCATAGGTGGGGGAACTTGATCCTTCGTATCTAATATTGGTAAGAGGTGTTCAACAGGTTCCTCAGGTGCAATTTTCATTCATTGCATAGGTATATCATATAATTTGTGGCTATCCTTCTGACAGTCACTTACATCTTTGATTAATCCCTTGGGTTTTGGTATACTTGCAAGTGCAGGGGTGTCTAGAAAACCTTGGGGTTGTTCCTCATAAATATGCTAGTTTGGAAATGTGACTGGGGTAAGTTCAACTTGAGAAGGCACTTCCCTTGAAGGTATCTTATCCCTGATTAACATTATTGCTTCTTTGGCTTCAAATGAGAAGTGATCTGTAACGATCTCAAGGTGACCTAGGCTAGTTTCCTCAGCTTGGGAAACATGATTTAAAATGCTAATGGAGGGTTGGCATGTCAATTCAGAATGATTTTGGTAATGCACCCTGCACCAATTAGGGAGTAAAAGACTTTGCAAATCGATATCTTCCCCTAGGACCAGCTGATCCTATTACAGCTTCTTGATCAATGCATGTTTATTCTCTTTAATCATGGGGTCAGGGGAATTTTGTATTGATAATTCTTTAGGATCAAGAACTAAAAAGGTCAAGATATCCTCTCCTTTGTAAACTCCTATCCCGGTTTCAAAATAAGCCACCTTGTTAGGACAATCGTATTTAGTGATGATATGCTTGAGGAGAGGTTCACTTTCAATCCTGATCTACATAGGCACTCCCCTCCATGGTAGCCACATATGTGAAAATTTGAGGGAGAGATATCCCCCTATACTTTTCATCAAATCTCTGCTCAACAACATACCATAAGTCTCGGCAATATCTGTTACTTGAATATCTATGTTGGTTAAAATCCTAGGGTCATACCCTACTTGCACATGTATATTTCTTAATTCTCCAACTACATTAACCTCTATTTTATCAAGCTGGATGACCTTCTTGTTTATTTGGATAGGGTTCAATCCCAATTTCTTGCATACAAAAAATGGCATAACATTGCTAGAAGCCCCTAAATCTAGCAGACAATTATGTAGATTCTTTCCATAGATTCTTAAACTCAGAAGAAATGGTGGGGTACCTACCTTGCCTTTGTACAAAGTTGTGTTCATATATGCAGCAAGTGCCACCTTGTTTTTTCCTTTTGATTTATCAGATTGCTCCAAAACTTTCAGCACTATCTCTCGTTAAGCAGGGCACCACTTTAGGATGTCAAAGTATGATAAAGAGGTTTTTTGTATTTGCAACTCAGAAACAATATCAAACTCTGTTTTATAACTTGCATTAATTTTTACACCACCAGGTGAATTACCTTTGTTATGGAAGTCAGGTGGACCTTTTGGTGGAGGAGGGTTGTTATCAATACTTTGATTCAGAGGCACCATGTGATTAGGCGGTGCTGATGTAGTGAACAGACCCTTATTCTAATTTCTGAGGAAGTGTCCTCCCTTTGTCTGAAAAGATTGGGCATCATATGTATCTTCCTCTGGTTCATTTTCATTCTGCCTTGGGAATGAAGGTTCCTCCTCAAAGAGGTCATAAGTCATCGCTATATCTACTGAGTTTCCTTCTTTGTTTGAATTCCCTTGGAAGGTTTGGGAATCTTCCTATGCCATCTTGACAACTTTCTCTATTTCAGGGCAGTTTACCTCAGAATGGGTTGCAGTATCATGCAACTTGCACCAGTTAGTCATAAAAATTAAGGCCAGCCACATTTGCAATATGTGACCTTTCCTCATTAGTTTGATAATTGTGAGGAACTCCACCATTATTTGGTCCTATATTCCATTGTCGGTTGTTGCTTGGCCTTTGGTTATATCCTCTATTTTGATTTTGATAACCTTGGTTAGGGAAGTTTTGGCCTTGATAACCCCTCTGGCTATGAGTGTTGTTATTCTGATAATTACCTTGATTGTTATTGCTCTGATTAGGATAATTACCTTGGTTTTGAGAGGGGTTCAATCTAAGCTGAGCCATGTCATTTGTGACTTGAGACAATGTTTTCTTTAAGGTATCTACCTTGTTTGGTTATGATGACCATGCGGATTATGATGAGCATGTGCTTGTTGAAAGAAGTCAGGAGCTCCATTGGCAAAGAATGGAACAAGAGATTGAGTCTATAACTTAGATATGGATCCATAATGGGAAGGAGACATCCCTAGGACAATATTGAATAAAGGGGTTGGGCTAGACATCTGATACCCCATTGAAGGAAAACCTCCTCCCAAACTTCCCTGTTGAGAGCTAATTTGTTGTTACAGCTTGATGGCTAGGTGATAGACTTTAGATAGAGAATCAATATCTGTTGGTTGATAAGTCCTTTGCAGGAACAAGCCAATCAATGGGTTTATAACTCTAAAGTATACTTGAATGGCGCTATTCTTAGCAAATAGATAGGGGTCCTGTAGCCTCCTATACATGTGTTGAAACCTGGTATTAAACAAGGGAAAAGGCTCATCTGGCTCCCTTGTAATGGTAGAAAATTGGTGGAACAAAATGGCTAGGTCCACGTAAATTCTGAACTAATTGATGAAAGCATTTTCCAGGTCTGTCCAACTCAAAATAGAGCGCTGAGGAAGATTTAGGTACCAATTATATGCCATATCCCCTAAGGAATAATGGAACAACCTACAAACTACATCATGGTGAGCTATCTGCGCTCTGGTACAAGCATCCTTAAAAGCTTGTATGTGATCTTCAGCACTCCTTGATTTGCCATGAATGTACTTGGGACAAAATTTCTCAAGATTCTTAGGCATATCATGAAAGCCTCCAGGAATAGTCCCCAATGGAGAGGGATTATTCTAAAAAAATTCCATTGGTGGTGGTGGTGGTGGGTGAGCTAGCTGTTGGATGGGTTGAACCAGCTATGATGGCAATTGAGATGAATTCAGTGGTGGATTGATAGGAATCCAATGGGGTATTGGTAAAAAACCTGGTGGAGTAAGCAGAGCTGACAAGGGTGGTATGATGGTTTCCCTAGCCTTGTGACTCTTGTCTCTTATTGGGGTCTTGAGTTCTATGAAAGGAGATGGATTTTTAGTTGATCGAACAACTCTCTTGGACCTTTCTGGTGAGAAAAACCCAATATTATCCAGTTTACTCTTCTAAAGATCTCCTTCTAGGACCAATTCTCTGTTGATGGTTAGAATAGCACAACAATAGTTAAATAGAATATCACTATTTTTCTCTCCTGAAAGAGAAAGAATAACACATGGATATCTTAACTCCCAAGGTCTTTGTAATCGATTATCGACTGTGTTGGTTTCACTCAATGGTTGATGTGAACTATAATTTTCAAGGGGCCTACTAGTGTTGAGCTTGTGGATTGTTCTAAGATCAAGCATTAATTTAAACCTACTTAAACTAGGTTTTTTAAAGAAACAAAAAAAGATAGATCAAAGCTTTGGAACCGAAGAGAATGATAATTCATCCAACTTAACCAGACTTTTTACCTTTCAAGGAATTGCTAACTAAAATTGGAGAACAAAATCAACTTGTGATTAACACATAGCTTCATTCATTCACAGTGCTAACTTCAACAATAGATTGTAACTTACCATTTAAAAAAAATCATAAAATAAGATTTCATTCCTTGAAATATTCTCAAATCGAATGATTAATTGAAGATGAATACCATTCAGGAACACAACATGAAGTAGATTTAAATCTGGTTGCTTCTACTATTAGCGAAACAAATAAGCAACATTTACAAAATCTAGCACAATCACCAGTGTACATAAAACCTATCTCTTCAAACTGTTTTCATCTATACTAAGAAAACTTGAAAGATACATCCCTACCTTCTGAATCTAACTCCTATTCTATTGCTACTAATTTCTAAAAAATCTCTCTCTATCTTTTCTAAAACTCCTATTTTTGTGTCTAAAAAATTCCTCTCTTCAAAAGAGGCGAAAATGCCATATATATAGAACATGCCAAAAGAATGTGCTGGCCGCTAATTTTAGGGTTTACAAAAATATCTCACTTCAGAAGGGTCGGCCCTAAAATCCTTTTTTATGAAGTTAATGCCCGCATTCAATATGCATCCCCGTGTCCATATTGGTGAAGGATTGCCCTAAAGAGAAGCCTTCAGATCTTTTACAACCACAACATTAACTTCATGCCTTCGTGTCCATCCTCGAACTCCCTTGAAGGGCCGCTTTGAATGCTCTAAATCATTATCATTAATGTCGATCCCCCTTAGCCAGTAGCGATCCCAGCTGTCACTGTGACTCATGGTTTCTTCCTCCTTTCTGCCTGCTTCTCGCTCCAGATCTTCCTGCAAGTTGACCATCTCTGGAGGCAACATCAGTCTCTTCGTTAGATCTCCACACCAATGTTCACCAAGCAACTCCATCGGCTCATTCACAAAAAAAATCCACATTGGTCGCATTCTGTTGATCTTCCTCACAAGGGTAGTCAATCAGTCAGGTGACCAATGGTTCACCTTTAGCTCCCCTTGATTGGGTGAAAACATTCCACGTAAGATTCTTGGGCAGTCAAAGGTTGTTCACACAAAATTGAACGTCGGTGAGACACTAATCATGTCTCCCTGATGCAATTATACCTCGTAGCAGTTATCAGCAAGACATCTTATAGCTGATAGGAGGTCATAGCGGGTGCTACGAGTCATACCGATATCCTCTCCCACCAGCAAGCTCATTGCTATTGGCAAGACATCACCGGGTTGGCGAGACTTCATGGCGGACTCCATTAGTCACACCGAAGATTTTAAAACCATTAGCGAGACCATCGCTTGTCGGTAGGACGTCATGTCAAGCTCCTCTATTCTCCTCGAGCTCACTCTGTTTCGACGAGACACTTCCTCTTCGGCGAGACCTTTCATTGATGGCAAAACACTACGCCAATGGGAGAATCCCACGGCATGACTTTTCTTCTTCAGCCAGACCTTATGCTAAAGGAAATACCTCTCGGCGAGATCTCCCCAAGCTCGAATTTCTTTTGGCAAGAGCCTGCTTGGTTGGTGATACCTTTCGCCAAGCTCAAACTTTCCACCGAGACTCCCCTGACTAGGACCACTATTCCATTTTAGTGAGACCCTACTGGGTCGGCAAGAGATTACATGAAAGCCACCTTGTTTCGGCGAAAGCTGATTTCAGTTTAGGGAGACTCCACTTGGTCACTGAGACATTACGATAAACTCAAACCACTACGTCGACGCTGCTTCATCTCGGAAAGAGTCCACCCTATTGGTGAGACTTCACCCTGAAGCCTGCTCTGTCGCTGAGACCTCACTTCTTTGGCCAGACCTTATGCCGAAGGCATAAACTTTCACCGAGACCCTTCGTCGATTGACAGGACCTCTCGGTGAACACAAACCTTTCGCCAAGACCCTTGTGTGCACTTAGTCGGTGAGACCTCCCAAGCGGAGAGACATATAAAACCTCAGGGCGACCAAAATGTCTGGGTGATCGGTGGATCCCAAAATGAATATAGCATACTGCCAGTCGCCAAGACACCTGAAAGGTCCCAGTGACTTTCTTCTTGAGGATTTTTATGCTAAATTGGATTGAGGTAGCTTTCCAACTGACTTCCTTGAGAGATATCTTCAGATGAATAATTGAATCCTGCAAAACAAATGCCTCCATTAGTTCTCAAAAGAAAATGGTCATACATTATTTATGATCATTTCATTCAATTTTTGACAAAAAGGAACCCAACTTTAACCAAGGCAAAATCGAATCAGACAGAACAAAAGACAGAGTTAGGAGAAAAATAGAAGAACTCCTAAGACCAAAGGCAATGAAGAAAAAAGAAAAGGGAGACCCATTTTGTTCCAGAATAAAATGGGGTGGTTATGCAAGGCATAACAAATACTTTGTTGTTTAATTATCATATCTCTTCTATATTTATTTAATAAACAAATTTCTATAGTTTGTTTTATTAAATTAATTATTCTCTTTTGGCTAATTTGAATAAATCAAAATATTCAAATAAAGGCAATTTCCTCCATTCACTCACCAATAAAATTAGATATGAAACATCTAACTAATTCAACTGGCATTCACAGAAAATCTATGCAGAAAAATTGTAGAGAAATTGGAAATCAATTTGTCTGTTAGAAACCAAGATTTGAAATGCAAACCAGAAAAGCCTTCCACAAAAGAGAAAAATAGAAAAATAAAGAGCTTTGCAAAAAAGATGTGCAAATAATAATATTCAGGAATTCATAATTGCATGAGATAGTTTTCTTTATAAAAGAAAAGTATGCATAACCCTAATCTTATCTTGAGCAACAAGATACCTCAACAAGATAAGGATGAGAATAATTAACCTAGGAATTAAAATATTACCTAAGTAAAGTTATGCAAATGTAATTAAATATTAATTACACTAACATCTCCCCCATAAGTGCAACTTAGGGAGACTAAAAAAGAATGCACCTAAAACTAAGGTGAATGCAAGAGAGCATGAATGGGTCCCGACAACAAGGCTTGATCAGGTACCCATGTACAAATGCAATAATGAGGTAGAGAGGGAAAACCTAGTGGGACAAAACCCCCTACAATGAGATGAATGCTACAAAGAAGCACTAGAAGAACACTGTGGAATAACATTGGAACCATAATCTAACAAGCAAGGAAATATACTTTTTTCTACAAGAAACCAAAAATGGAATCATAATAATGCGACAACAGACCTGATGCCATGGAACACTGGAAAACTCACAAACTGGAACAACCCTAGAATCTGTGAAGCAACAGTAGATAAAATGATGATAGAATCTGGAAGCTATGTATCTCGATGCCGATGCCAAACTGAGACTAAAAATCTTCCATAGGAATGAGTACCATAAAAACATGGCCCTCAAACTGAGAAGGATCTGAACTAATGCGAATCAAGAAACATGAACTCCCAATCTGAAGTGTGAGCCGATGTGAATCTGATATGTGTCAAACTATAGCAAGAATGTGGCCAAAAGAAACTAAGAAAAAAGATAACCCATGCGAGCTATCTTGTTGCTCAAGATAAGATTAGGGTTATGCATACTTTTCTTTCATAAAGCAAATTATCTCATGTAATTATGAATTCCTGAATATTATTATTTGCACATCTTTTTTGCAAAGCTCTTGCTTTTTCTATTAATATGATCAAAGCATATGGTGTTGGTTTTTCAAAAATGAGATATCATCGGAAATCTAATTTCGGCGCCGATCTGATGGTGTAGGTGTGGTTTCTGGAATTTTCCATTTTGATGCTTTTTTCCTCATTCAAAGTCAGATGATGGTTTCTGCACTCTAGGGGGCGTAACTTTTGCATCCAAGCTCCATTTTGTGCAAACGAATAGGCATCAAAAAGTTGGTTCAGTGCTCTACACAATGATCAAACTTATTTTCCCAGATTCTTCACCAAGTATATTTTATTCAGCATTTTTGTGTTTTCATGGTTTGCTTAATTAATTGGACGTTTTGGCACTTGGGAACCTCTTGTTTGCATCATTAGGCTCTATTTCATTTGATCTACATGCTGTAAGGTCATTTTTCTTAGATTTTTTAATTTGAAGAGTTATCATGGGTTTTTCTACTCACCCTTTAGTTGTAATTCTAGAACGGGGTAATTATGAGTCATGGGCAAAGGCCATACTTACACATTGTAGGTAGCTTAATATTTTGCCTTATTTGTATGATCTCATACCTAAACCAGCCACTTCAGAGGGAAAACTAGCTTGGGATATCATTAGAGATCACATAGTAGGACTTACATTGTCTAGTGTTGATGATGAGACTATGTGGGCTATATCAGACATTGATTGTCCCCACCCACTTTGGACACGTCTTTGGGAGATCTATAGAGACCCCAATCTCTCTCCATTCCTAGAGGATCCTACTTCAGATTATCTCTTACCCATTACTTGGAGAGCTAATACACCCTTTGATTATGATACTTTAGAGGAGCTTGAGTATTTAGACACCCTTACATGTTCCGATGGATCAAAGACTTGTCTCATAGTTCCCACTCTTTAGACTGAGATTAAATACATGTATAATCTGTTGTTCCTGATGACATCAGTATTGTCACATTGGCCCCTATGGATTCAGTTCAACATCATGGGATTCTTATCTTCTAGACACATTCTTGTTTGTTGAGTCTCACATTGCAGATCTTGAGGATTATTTTGAGGACATTCATCTCTTCTACTTCGACAGTCAGGTTATCATTGTATGTCCACCATTATCCGTGCATTCAGAGGATACATTTCAGGATTCTCCACATCAGTTTGGATTTGGCATCATTTGTTTCAGTTGAGACAAAGAGATTCTTCAACATCCTATCATGGCACACATCTTGAGACAGATTGGTTCATCACTCTTCATAGGGTTTCTTCGACATTTTCCTTTGGATCCATTTCTTCCCAAGGGGAGGAATATTATTTTCTGTTTAAGGATCTCCTTTTGGATTCTACATCAGTCATCTACCATTGCGATAGGAGTTTCTTCATTGTGGGGGGGCCTTCTTGTCTCTTTATATCTCTCCTATGGAGACCATTGTATATGTACTTATAATATAGAAGCTTTCTATGGGGGGTATCATGTAATCCACCTCCTATCCTTCTTTCATTAGTGAATTTCACTCTTTTCTTTTCTCTCTTTTGGGGGGAGTTTTGTTCCCTTGAAGTTTTCTACCTTTCCCCACTTTATAGAGATTTGGTTGTATTCAAGTACCTGATCATGTTGAAGTTGTGAAATCCAACCTCACAGACCTCGAAGATCACCTGCATGCAAATAACCTGTCACAGAAAGAAGACATTCTAGACAAAAGACAAAGGTGCTCTAAAAGCTAATAATGCATTATTTAGAGAGAGAGATAAAATACAATGATCAATCCTTATAAAAGGAGATTGTGCAACCCTAAAGAAAGCCTAATAGGTAGACATTTAATAATTAATATAATTATTAAATGTCACAATATGCAAACTAAAGTGAAATCTTAAGAGAGGAATAAAGGTAACTTAATTAACATAATTAAGTTAAAACCTTTACTCTAACACCCCCCCTTAAGATGAGCAAGAGTGCAGCTCTGATACCATGTTCGAAACCAAGATCTGAAATGCAAACTAGAAAAGCCTTCCACAAAAGAGAAAAATAGAAAAAGCAAGAGCTTTGCAAAAAAGATGTGGAAATAATAATATTCAGGAATTCATAATTACATGAGATAATTTGTTTTATAAAAGAAAAGTATGCATAACCCTAATCTTATCTTGAGCAACAAGATAGCTCAACAAGATAAGGATGAGAATAATTAACCTAGGAATTAAAATATTACCTATGTAAAGTTATGCAAGTGTAATTAAATATTCATTACACTAACATTGTCAATCTCCTTCCTCTGATTATTTCTATCCTCTAGCGAGATGTTTTTGTGGGGAGGAACCATCCCCATGATCAACTCAAAATTCATCATCTCTCACCATTCAATCCTCCAGATAAAATCTAGGCCTTTCTTGTGCTACCCCTTTGCAAATGTGCTATCGTAAATCTATAAATACAACCTCTTTTCACAGGAAACGGATCCCAAATTTGTGCAAACTTACTCTGTTGAAATAGCAATCAAGAAATAAAGCATCTTAGCAATAGCAATGATAGTATAGAATCAATATTGTGGTTGCATCGTAGACTACTATAGCTTCCTTTTATCATATTCATGTTAGCATAGACTATAGTAGCTTCCTAATATCATCTAGAAACCACCATATAGGATTAGATTATTGCATTTAGCAACATCTCATTTTCTAGATTAGCCTTTTAACAGTCACAATGCTTACAAAATATGAGAGCCCTATGACTTAATAAATCTTTAGAGATAGGGAACAATATGACGCTTTCAATAGATTCTTGCTTTAAATTAGTGTAATTGTTGTTGAATATTTGATATAATGTATTATTAAGAAGTGTTCTTAGTTATTTACTCATTACTTATTCCACACTTACAATAACTTACCTTCATACTTACTGGAGCCCTTCTTCACACTTCTCACAAAGTTAGCTTCTACTTCATCGAGATTCTCTTCATATGGATCTTCACTACATGTAGCCTTGAACACAGTTTCTAATTTGGATCCATTTCTCAAATTCGGTTTTCTCATTTCATAAGATGTTACTGTACCCAAAAATTGATCTTTAGTATAAGTATTGTAATCCACATATTCTTCACTAGTAGATTCCTTTTCATTGTATGCATTAAGAAGAGTTCTAAGAATATTCTTTACAATCCTTGGTTCATCCTCTATTGCACCAAGTCCTCACATTTCACTTACCAACTCATCCAATCTTTGTTCATAGGATTTAATGTTCTCATCTTCAGACATATGTATGATTTAAAATTGTGCTTCCAAGTTCTATAAATTTTCTTCTTTGAATTTTTCATTTCCAACATGGGTTGTTTCCAATGCATCCCAAATCTCTTTAGCAACCCTTGGATTTGTAACTTTAATTAAGTCAGACTATGAAAGAATTCTTCAAAATGTACTTCACCTTATTATTTTCTTCATGTCCCTTGATTTCATCAACTGTACTTGGACCATCAACATGAGGCAATATATGTAGTCTTATAAGATTTCTCAACATCATATCCATAGTATTCTAGATATCCTTCCATCTTTATTCTCCAGATTCCATAGTTCATCCCATCAAACCTAGGACACTCAATAGTGATCTTGCTCACCATCCTAGACCTTCCTTAAGTGGTTAAGCTCTTTAATAAGAAACTTATCTCTTGTACCAATTTTTGAACAATACAAATGAGAGGGGGGTGAATCATTTGTAGCAAATTTACACCTCTAAAAACTTTTACTAGAGATTAGATCATTTGTCATTCATAAATCCTTTACTCTGCTAATATGATTAATCATTAAGTGGGTATGTGCAGGATCATGATGGGCCAAAAAGTGGCAATATGATGGGTATGTGGCTAATGACTTTTTTTTACCCAAAATTGATGAAACAAAAAAGGTTTTTAAAGGAGATTCTCAGATTTCCAAAAATATAAATTATGATTTAATTTGAATTTAATAAGTAATTATTATTTATTTTCTATTCAAATTATGAATAAAGTCCTTATTGATAGTCTAATTGAAAAACATCTATAGATTTCAAACGATATCACATTTTTTGAATCCAAAACATGTAGCACATTCTATGCTTCGTATACTATAGGATTAAAAAAAAATTTGAATTTCATGAAGTTTTAACAAAGTTAAGGTGGTCAGACATACAAGTTTTTTATATTTTTGAAAAGTTGTAATAAAAAAATCATAATTAATTATTTACTTGGAAAAAAATTACAAAAAAATATGCATCACATCAGGACATGAGTCTTTTACTTATATCTAAAATCTTATAAAAAAATATTATCATTTTATTGTGGTTAGGGTGATTAGACACCTACTTCTTTTTTCCTGAAATTTAAGTACTCACATTGAAATTTAAAATTTTCACCAAATAGATTTCTTTTTTTTAAACAAACCTAGTAGTTTAGAAACTACATTCAATTTTCTACAAATTATATTCTTACATATTTTTAGAATAATATAGATAACTTATTCATATTTTTACATCAAGTTTACTAACTCTGATTTTTTTGATTTTTTTGCCACTTAAGGGCCTGTTTTTTCCATGATGATCCTACACATACCCAAGTACAAATGTAGAAACTGAAAGAAGAAAAAAAATATACACACTATAACACCATATTTATGTGGAAAAACCAATAAGGGAAAAACCATGGTGATGATTAGCTCACAATATAGAGAATATCAAAACCGAATACAAAGGCTCACTGCCAAAAAATGACTCACTGTCTAGATCAAAACTCACTGTCCAATAATGGTTTACCACACGAAGGGATCATTGCCACATCGATACAAAGAAGATAGAAGATATCTTTTACAAAGAGAAGACAATCTCAATGCAATATATAAATTCCACAACAATTCACTCACACACTTGCAAAAATTCTTGAATGATAGAGTACACCTTCAACTAACTCCTAAAAACTAAAAATTAGATATTGCACTAATCTACTCAACCACACACTCTATTTTGCATCTATCTTGAATCAATATCATATCTATTCCTTTGCATGTGTATATCTTGTCAGCAATATCTCATCCTGTATTTATACCATCTTCAACTTTGAAACATATTCAATGTCGGCCACACACACCATTTATAAATTCAAATTCAAATTAGATTGGCACCAAAAAATTCTAAGATGGAATTAGAATGAGGGCGACCAGAACACAAGCATAAGTATGCTTCCACAAACTTCAAAAGTAGTCTCAAACACAAGGTCGGCCAAACTAGTGTATAACATGTAGAAAAATTAAGTACATTCATCCATAACACGATCCAATATTTCTAGATAACAAAATTATCTTCAACACAACCTCAAAAACATATCCTAAAAAACCACAAGTCAAAAGACTCAAACAAGAAGAAATCCCGAGCAACTACATATCTCACGGACCTTGGTTAGAGACAATGAAAAGCACAGTGCACAACTGGTGAACATAACTTGCATTGTACCCTGATCCAAAACCCCAAAATCTAGATATAGCAACTTCCAAAAACCATGATTAACATATTTGAATCACATAAAAATAGGATAAATTTTTGGAGAAAAACTTGAAGCAACCACTGAATACCTACAACATTTCTTCAATACAAATTTCTCAATATCCTCGACATATACAACCAATAACCTCCATCCATGACATCAATGAAAACAACAACTAGTTGATAACCAGTTAATCTAATTGGCATCGATGACAACACTCTCATAATTGTAACACAAACAAGGTCTTTTAGTTCATCATTTTCTCACAATTTTAACTTGCATTTTACATTAAATTTACAAGAAAAAGAACCTCAAATTTAATTTAGCAAACCTAAATGTGAATCATTAGAAAAGACTTAAAAATCTATAAAAATCAATTTCAAAACCCTACTCTAGGACCCATTCACCCTAAGGAAAATGAGTCCTTGATCAAGTCTTGATCTACATTTTTGGAAATTAAAATCTTAAGATTTGTGCTAAATTGTTTGCTACTATCAGATTTCTATTTTAGTTTTCTAAGCTTGTGTTTCATTAATTTCATTAGATCTAGCATAATTTGGTATATGCTAGTGCATTGCGTGATTTCAAAATTGCATTTACAAGATTTAATTTTTAGTTTCTTACATAGTGTAATCAACAAATTATCTTGTTTAAAATCTTTAAATTGCATTTACACATGCCATTCTAGTTCATTCCATTGCATTTTAAGCCTCTTTCCATTTTGGGTTTTCACAACAGTTTTGTGAAAATTTTATTATATTTACAACTTGGTGTCCTATTAGAAATAGTATTTTGAGATGTAGTTTGAGACTCGTGTCATCCCACAATATACCATTCACCATGGATCTTGGGTTTTCTAACTCTCTTTCTAATAGTGTTGATAATCAACCCCCTATGGATCATAACTACATACTTCATTTCCCATGACTTTGATACCTACAAGTAATGTGCATAATGTTAACAAAACTATCCCTACCATCACTAGTTGTACTCAAGAATTTGGGTGTACCTTTGAAGCCAAAGTGGAACCTAGATTCCTCCTTCTATAGTACCCATTTCCATTCCTACATACACTAGTACTCAAGTTACCACAACCATTCAACCCACTAGCAATGTCAACACTTCCTTAGGTATTTATAGAAGGAATCCTTTTAGATTTGTGCATTCAAATACAATATCTCCTCAACAATCCTCCCTCGCAAATTTACATTTCACTCGCCCTTTGCATACATACACAACTCCACCTTAATCCCCTCCACCTCATAATAACAACAATGATGCTATCCTTAACACACTTTTTCAAATCATGGCATGTTTCCAACAACAAGTTGCAATCCTAAATCATTGGAAACAACAATGGTCAACCTTTGCATTACATCAAAACCAATCGGTTATCCCTAGAGATATTGACAACACAAATGACACAAGGTACATAGAAGTTCTAAGATTTGAGAAATATGACGGGAAATGAGATATTGTTAGCCATGTGGCCACTTATATAGCCCTATGTAGTGATTTCATCTTTGAAGATAAACTCTTGGCTAAACTATTCGCTAGGTCATTGAAGTATAGTACTTTAGAGTGGTTTTTCTCTTTACCAAACAATTCAATAAACTCATTCATTGAGCTTAGTGATGCCTTTTACATCCACTTCCACATTCACATGGGTCCCAAGATGACCCTAGTTGATTTCATGACATGAAAAAAAAGGATGATGAGAAAGTGATTGATTTCATAGCTAGATATCAAATTCTTTATTCACAAATAGACATTAAGATTATTGATGCCAACCTTCAATGAATTTTTATTTCCAACTTAAAAAAAAAATCAAAAAAGGACTGAGATGTTGAAATTCCCATCCTTCACACAATTATGTACAACCCTCTGTGATTACTAGAATATGGCTTATGGTCATGATGTGAAAAACCACCCTAGCCATCTTGAAAAGTTTGAATCCGCAACTAAAAATAGTTACCAACCTTTCAAGAAGAAAAATAGGAGCTTTTTACAACTTAATTCCACTCAACAAAATAAAAAAGTTGATAACCAAGTGGATGCCATAAAGAAAAAAATCCTTTTTCCTTTGGGGAAAAGAGTAGAAAATTTACTCCTCTACCTGATACCCTTGACAATATCATGTTGTAGCTTTTCAAAAAGAATATACTTTCCCTACCTCATGTCAGAGCTCTTGATCCTAATAAACCATTTTCCACAGGATTGAGACCGAATTCTTATTGCCATTATCACTGACATAATGAAGATGATACATAATATTGTAAGCATCTTAAACATCTTGTGCAAGACCTCATTGATTCTAATAATCTTCTAATTGGAGGTGTGAAATACAAAGGTAATAAGTTTATAGCTCCTCCTAACCAAACTTACAAATATTTACAAATCCCATGCCGAAACACACTCTTTCATTTGTTAAAGCTATTGAAACAAAGAATCATGTGATGAATTTTGGCATGGATGATGAAATCATAAAAGATGAAAATATAGATGAACCAACTGAAATAATAGCATTTATTGAAGCTAAACTTTGTAAGGGATCAACCAAAATTCATCTTGATATTGCTTTCTAAAAAAAAGACATACTTAAACATGCACCTGATGGTCCTCTTTACATAGCTGGAAGAATAAATTAAAAGCCTACTAATGGGATATTAATTGATCCTATCTATGTAGAGAATATTATTATTGAAGAATTCCTATTTGTGCATGGACTCTATAAAGATACATATGAGAAACTGAAAGCATGGATTAAAATGCATAATTGTTTTTCTTGTATTGCAATAGGCTTGATAAATCTCCCTTTAAAAGTTAGACCGAAAACATTAACTATCTCATTCACCATCATCCCATTATCAGACCAATTTCATGTGAAGTTAGGCTATCCATGGCTTTTCTCCATGAATGTCATCTCGTCAATTGTGCATACATGTTTAAAGTTTCCCTTTGGCATTGAAATACTTACTATTCATCATAGTGGCTTTAATCCTATGTCTTCTTGAGGGAAATTTTCATTGGATTTATTTTTTCTCAAGCCTATTAAACCTATTAGACCTTGTGAGGACTACTTTTACAAATAATATCAAAAGTTTAAGGAAAAATTCGTAGCAGAAGTATCCCTTGGAAACATACCTCAACCTGTGAGTGAGTCACGTATCCTTAACGAAACTATGATTGGACCAAAATCCCTCCCAAACATCCAAGAGCAACCCATGACAAATCCTCCTACCATTTCCTATAAGAAACATTGAGACAACCTAAACAATCTCGTTGTGCCTCCTAAAATGAAACAAGTTTACAAAGCTAAAGAGAAAGGGTTTGAACAACCTCCTATGACTCCTTGTGTTCCTCCCCCAAGGGAAGAAAATATTCCTATGGTTGATAAACCCACTCCTTCACAATCACAAATTGAAACTAGATTGAAATAAAATTGAAATTCTAGAGAGTGTAGGCATAGACGTCATGCTATTGTTTGTATGTTACAAGCTAAAGAAGAAAAGCACAACACATAAAATCAAAGTCTCAACTTACCTAAAGCAATCCATGATGAATCTATACCTTTTCCGCAATGTAAACAAGAATCTTCTAGAGATATTGTCATTCGACCGCTTGTTGTGATTAATTTAGATGATCACATGGATATTAAAAAGATTGATGAATAAGTGCATAATGAGTTGAATTCATTGTTTTCCTCTTCTATGAGTTTAAATTCCAAATATACTAATGAGAGTGTTGAACTTGGTATATGTCCTAGTTTGTCACTTGTTATCCCTTTGGCTAGTTGCCCACCATTCGTATATAGTGATTGAGATTGGGATGGGGTTGTCTTACTATAGGTTGGCTTACATGTTCCTTACTACTCTTTTGCATTTTTTTCTTATTTTTCATGTTTCTTTATGTGATTACATGTGCCTAATGTGACCCCCCATGTTATTTCATTTCATGTATCTCTCTGTCTTTTGTGCATTCCTCTATATGTATCTACATTCTTCTATATGTCGTAAAATTTCTATTGTTTTTCACTTGTATTGTGTTTTTATTTTTGGGATGATGCAAGGAGTCCAGACATTAAGGTCTCTTCTATGTTGAATCACAGGATTTTTCTTTTTTTTCACTCTTTTTGTGTCATTCTTCTAGTTCTATGAGTATTTGGGGAATGATGATATTTCCATTCTCTATAATTACATTGTAGCAAAGATATATTGACCTTGAATCCATATATCCTTTATATATTTTTGGCGGAAACCCCTCTCTCCTTTTTCATGACGTAGCTTTCTTTCATAAATATGTGACTTGGCATTGGGGTTTTTGAGGAAATATCTCATTTTTTAGGAGAAAAAATTGGCTAGTTTAAAGTGATTGCTCACAATAATGGTGTTAGAAACAAATTTAAAGTGGGGGAATATATCAATAACATCTTTCGACAATTTGCATGTTTCATGGTGTGATTCTCTTTTTCTTGTGATCTGCATCCTTTTCTTGGTGGTCTCATTGGGTTTGATTTCCTCCAAGAGTGTGATATTTATTATCGTGTGACTTTCTTTTAGTGGCTTGATTCAATGCAAGGAATCCCCTAAGTTGAAATCTTTTACTCTTGATTTGTCCTCTCTTGGAGACATTAGGTATGATGATCCCTAAGAAGAAGAACACAAATGAATGAAGTAAAATCCCTTTGAACAAAAACCTTTACTAACATTGATGTTCATAAGTATTTGACATAATACAACTTTCTGACCTTGTGAAGCTTGAATGCAACCCTAATTCAAGTCCACCTAGCATAACACACCTTTCTTCCTGTGGAGCCTTTCCATGTGCACGGGTGCTTAGCTATAACATAGCTTGTTAAGCATGAGAAGAAATATGAGTGACACCCTATCAAAGTTATCAAATGGATAGCCTTTGTATGGTAAGTACAGTGAGAGCCAACACACATGAATGAATTTCTCACTAATCCACCTTCCTGGAGTGATACTCACCTAGTGGACATCCTGAGGTTCCACTACCCTAGAGTGAGCACAAAACCGATAGTCCAGATGTGTTCCACATCATGTTGGACCATCTAGGATTGATCTTTTCTTGGTCTTTGATAGTATATGATTGTGTATCCTTTTCATTTCTACATACATAAGTGTCTTGAATGTCTACTTTAGTGCGAGTTTGATATGGGGTCATACTCTCACTAAAGGGTCAAAATGTAGTGTAGAAAAAACTAACCTTTTTCTCACTTAATTTTGAAATAATTAATATTAAAATAATCCTAATTTTTCCTTAATTTAGTGTTCTAATGTGTTTACATATTCACATTAAGTTTAGGACCCTTCTAATCTAAAGGGTCTTTATTTTTTCTTATTTAGGTTGTTGTAAAGTTTACCTTTACACTTTCACACTAATATAGGGCTTTATTAATTAATTGAGGTTTAATTTTCCTTAAGTGGACCCTTTAATTCAAAACCAAGCCTAATAAATTGAAAATTATGAGGGATGAAACCCAAAATTCATAAATGAAATTACACAACACTTAATTTTACAAGGAATGTGTCCTAGGTTAGTGACCTAGGACCCATTCACCACCTAGAAAATGAGTCCTCACTAGGTCCTAGGACCCCCTTTCCACATAACATTTCATAATCCTTGAAGTGTGTCCTAGTTAAGCATGCTAGGACCCATTTTCCACGTGGTGAATGGGTCCTCACTTAACCCTAGGACCCCCCTTAGGATATGGTTTTGGTAGTATTTTAATGATTTCAAATAATACATTTGATGTGGATTGTGTTATTTGAATTTTAGGAATTAGGAGTAAGATAAGTATAAATACAAGGCTATTTCACTTAGTTTCACTTAGAAGATTTTCATGAGATCAATTAATTTTTCACAAGAGCATTATAGAGAATTCAAGAGCATTCAAGAAGGCATTCAAGGGTATATTTGAAGAAGTTTATTGCAGCAATCAATGATATATTTCATCATGTCAAAGTCATGCATGTTGTTGAGCTAATATGATGATGTAGCATTGATGATCAAGTCCAAGTATTCACAGCCATTATTTTATGTCAAGTTCATGAATACGATCTACACTCATTGAGGTCGTTTCATGATAAGTATGCAGATTTTCAATCCAAAGTTTCAACAAGGTTTGGTGAGTTGTTAAAATTTTTTGTTCATTCATCACTCCTTTATGCATTGTTTCATTACAAGTTTTAATTAACAAAACAGGGTTTGACGAAAGAAAAACTATATTCCCTAAAAAAAACCATTTTCTCTTTGATGTGTGATTGTAGGTTTTAGGTTAAAGATCTATTGGAGAGAAAAATTGGAGAAAGTTGCAAAGTTGTCAAATTTGTACCTTTGTTGAAAAATCATGGAAAGTCTTCTACAAAATTCATTTCCAACTTTCAAGAGCTGAACACCTGGAGTTTGGAGTTGTAGACATTGAAGAACATAACCCAAGAATTGATTTTCCAGATACCTAGCTAGGACCCATTTTCCATAGGGAAAATGAGTCCTTAGTGAGGCCTAAAAAAAGTACTTTTTGCAATAGGTACACATGATTTGACTCTCCTAAAACTTTCCTCTTGATTTCTATATAAGTTAGGTTTTATTTTTTATTCCCATTTATGCATTATAACCCTCAAAATTGAGTGAAATAAGAAGAATATGGTGCAACACCTACACCACCATTTTTCTTTGTTTCAATTTATTATTACATTCTACAGAAAATCAAACTGAAACTTAGTATAGAAAACATGAATCTGAAAATCGTTAGAAAACACCAAAAAATCAGTAAAATTCAATTTCAAAAACCTCATCTAGGACCCATTCACTATAGGACAAAAGAGTCCCTGATTAGGTCTTGATCTGTATTTTTGGAATTTAAAATCTACATTTATGTGCTTCTATTTGCTGCTTTCATATTTTAGTTTTAGTTTTCCAAGTTTCTATTTCATTCATTTCATCATATTCAACTTAACTTGGTTTATTTAGTGCAATGTCTAAATTCAAAATTTTATTTACAAGATTCTCCTTTTAGATTATTGAATAGAGTAATTATAAAATTTCCTTGTTTAGAATCTAAAAAATTGTATTTACACATTACATTTTAGGTCATTGCATTACATTATAAACCTCTTTCCATTTTGGGTAACTTGAACACCAAGTTTGTGAAACTTGTATGAGCTTTATAACTTGGTGTCATATTAGTAATAGTATTGTGAGATGTAGTTTGAGCTCATGTTATCCCATGATACACTATTCAAGTGCTATGGATCTTGGGTTTTCTCACTCTCTTTCTAATAGTGTTAATAAACCCCTATGGATCATAGTATGCATACTTAATTTCCTATGACTTCACTTCCTACAAACAATGTTAATAATGTTAAGAAAACCATCCCTACCAACACTAGTTGTACTCAAGATTTAAGGTATACCCAAACCCAAGGTGGAACTTCATTTCCTTCTACAATACCCATTTCCATTCCTACATACACTAGTAATCAAGTTACCACAACCATGCAACCTATAATGTCAACTCTTCCTTAGGAATTTCCATAGGGAATCCTTCTAGCTTTGTGCATTCGCATACCATATCTCCTCAACCATTCTCCCTCACAAATTTACAATTCACTTGCCCTCCACATACATATACCACTACACCTTCCACTAATAATAATGATGTTTTCCTTAACATACTTATGCAAACCATTTTATCCATTCAACAACAAGTCATAAACCTAACTCAACAAAACAATAGTCAACCTCCACAATACATCAGAACCAATCCATTATACCTGCATATATTGAGAACACTAATGCCACAAGGTAGAGAAGTTCCTAGATTTAAGAAATATGGTGGGAAAGTAGATCATGTTAGGAATTTTCTTCTTATACAACCCTATGTAGTGATTTCATCTTTGAAGATAATCTCTTGGATAAAATCTTCCATAGATCCTTAAAGGATATTGCTTTAGATTGGTTTTCTTCTTTACTGAATAATTCAATTGGTTCATTCAATGAGATTTTTTATGCCTTTTATAACCACTTCCACATTCACATGAGTCCCAAGATGACGCTAGCTAATTTAACGACATGCAAACAAAAGGATGATGAGAAAGTGACTGATTTCATAGCAAGATACCAAACACTTTATTCTCAAATAAACATTAAAATTCCTGATGCTGACCTTCAATGGATATTTATTGCCAACTTACAAAGAAAGCTCCAAACCAAACATGAAATTTTTAGATTCTCATCCATTACATAGTTATGTACAACCCTTCTTGATTAACATAATTTGGCTTATGGTCATGATGTGAAAAATCCCCCTAGTTGTCTTAAAAAGTCTAAATCCACAAGTCAAAATAGTTACCAACATTTAAAGAAGAAAAATAGGGCCTTTTTACAGCTTAATTCCCCTCAACCAAATCAACAAGTTGATAACCATGTGGCTGCTGTAAAGACAACAAATCCTTGTACCTTTGGGGATATGAATATAAAATTTACTCCTCTACTGAGAAATACCATTTATAATATCATGTTGTAGCACAGAGAAAATAATGTGCTTTATCTACCTCTTGTTAGAGCTCCTAATCCTAATAAACCACTACCTTCAGGGTATAGACCAAACTCTTATTATCATTACCATCGAAAAAATTGACATGATACAAAATATTGTAAGCGTATTAAACATCTCGTGCAAAACCTCATTGGTTCTAATCACCTTCTAATTGGAGGTGTGAATGATCAAGGTAATAAATTTGTAGGTCCTCCTAACCAAAATTTAAAAATATTTACAAATACCTTGTTGAAACATACTATTTCATTTGTCAAAGCTAGTGAAACAAAGAATGATGTGATGAATGTTGATAGAGATGATGAAAACATAAAAGATGAAAATGCAGATGAAATGGTTAAATTCGTAGCATTTACCAAAACTAAACCTTGTAAAAGCTCAACCAAAATGCCTCTTGATATTCATTTATGAAAAAAATACATACTTAAACATGCACCTGATGGTCCTCTTTACATAACTAAAAGAATTAGTGAAAATCCCACTAATGGGTATGTGCAAGATCATCATGGAAAAAACAGGCCCTTAAGTGGCAAAAAATTTAGAAAAATCAGAGTTAGGAAACTTGACGTAAAAATTTGAATAAGTTAT
Source organism: Sequoia sempervirens (assembly GCA_007258455.2). NCBI lineage: Eukaryota > Viridiplantae > Streptophyta > Pinopsida > Cupressales > Cupressaceae > Sequoia > Sequoia sempervirens. The sequence continues at coordinate 391,202,632 of VDFB02000003.1, forward strand.
CTATATTATTTCAAAAATATGTAAGAATAGAATCTATAGAAAATTGAATGTAGCTTCTAAACTACTAGGTTTGTTTAAAAAAAATCTATTTGGTGAAAATTTGAAATTTCAATGCAAGAGTACTTAAATTTTAGGAAAAAAGAAGAAGTAGATGTTTGTCGACCACCTTAACCACAATAAAATGATAATATTTTTTATAATATTTTAGATATATAAGTAGAGGACTCATGTCCGATGTGATGCATATTTTTGTAATTTTTTCCATGTAAATAATTAATTATGAATTTTAATTAAAACAAAAAAATATAAAAAGATATGTTTGACCACCTTAACTTGGTCAAACTTTATGAAATTCATTTTTTCCTTTTTTTATAGTATGTGAAGCATAGAATGATGCATGTTTTGAATTAAATTTTTTGATACCGCTTTAAAGCTATAGATGTTTTCAATCAGCCTCATCAATCAGAATTTAGCTATAATTCATATAGAAAATGAATAATAATTACCTATTAAATTCAAAGTAAGGCATAATTTATATTGGTGGAAAGTTGATAATCTCCTTTAAAAACCTTTTTATTTCATCAATTTTGGGTAAAAAAAAAGTCGTCAGCCACATACCCATCATATTACCACTTTTTGGCCCATCATGATCCTATACATACCCTAATGGGATATTATTTGATCCCATTTGTGGAGAGAACATGATCACTGAAGAATTCCTATTTTTTCATGAACTCTATCAAGATACATATGATAAACTAAAAGCATCGATCAAAATGCATAATGGTTTTGCTTGTCGTACGATACGCTCGATAAATATCCCTTTAAAAGTTGGACCAAAAACATTAAGTGTCTCTTTCACCATTGTCCCCTCGTCAAACCATTTTTGTGTGAAGTTAGGTTATCCATGGCTTCGCTCCATGAATTCCATCTTGTTGGTTGTGCATATATGTTTAAATTTTCCCTTTGGCAATAAAATGTTTACTGTGCATCATAGTGGCTTTAATCATGTGTCTTTCCAAAGGAACTTTTCATTGGATTTCTTTTGGCCTGAGCCTATTTAACCTATTAGACCTTGTGAGGATTATCTTTTCAAATCATATCAAAAGTTTAATAAAAAGTGCATAGAAAAAGTATCCCTTAGGAACATGCCGCAATATGTGATTGAAGCACGTATCCTTGACAAATCGATGATTGAACAAAAATCCCTTCCAAATATCCAAGAATAACCTATGAAAAATCCTCCTACCATTTCCTATTTAAGAGACACAATGATAAGCAAAACAATCTCGTTGTGCCTCCTAAAGTCAAAAAAGTTTACAAATCTAAAGAGAAAGTGGCTGGACAACCTCACACAGTTCCTTTCGTTCCTTCCCTAGGGGAAAAGGTGAAGCCTATGATTGAAAACCAACTCCTACACAAACAAAAAATTACAATAGATTGAAATGAAACCAAAATGATAGAGAGCGTAGGTGTATATGTTGTGCTATTGCTCATATTTTACAAACTCAAGAAGAAAAGAGAAACATAGAAAATCAAAATCCAAACATTCCTTTAAAAAGGCATGATGATTCTATACCTTTGCAACAATAAAAACAAGAACCTTCTAGAGTCATTATCATTCGACCTCCTACTGTGATTAATCTAGATGATGAAATTTATATTGCAAATATTGATGAACAAGTGCATAATGAGTTGAATTCATTGGTTTCCTCTAATATGAGCTTAAATGAAAAATCTCCTAAAAAGAGTGTTGAGCTTGGTGCTCCCCCTAGTTCAACACTTGTCATTGTCCCTTTGGCTAGTTTTCTACCTTCCACATATATCGACTGAGATTTGGATGTAGATGATATGTTGTAGGTTGACTCACATGTGCCTTACTATTCTATTGCATTGTTTCCTTTTCATGTTTCTTTATATGATTGCATGTGCATAATGAGATCCCCCATGTTGTTTCATTTGATGTATCTCTCTCCTTTTGTACAGTCCTTTATTTGTATCTACATTCTTCTCTATGTCATAAGAATTTTATCCTTTTTCATTTGTCTTGTGTTTTACTTTTGGGGATATCGCAAGGCATTGAGACATTTAGGTCTCTTACATGTTGACCCAATTTTTTTTTCCTTTTTTTGCTCTTTTTGTGTCATTCTTCTAGTTCTATGAGTATTTGGGGAATGATGACATTTTTTTATCTCTATGACAACATTGTAGCAAAGACATATTGATCTTGAATCCATAGATCCCTTATGTATTTTTGGGGGAAACCTCTCTCCTTTTTCATGAAGTAGCTTTATTTTGGAAACATATGACTTGGCATAGGGATTATGAGGAATCTCTCATGTCTTAGGAGTAAACATTGGCTACTTTAAAGCAATTTGTCATAGCAATGGTGTTAGTAACTAATTTAAAGTGGGGGCATACATCGATGATATCTTTCAACATTTTGCATATTTCATGTTGTGATCTTTTTTTTTTTTGTGATACATCATTTTCTTGGTGGTGTCATTGGGTTTGATGTCCTCTAAGAGTGTGATATTTCTTATTAGCAGCTTGATGCAACATGAGGGATCTGCTAAGTTGTAATTTGTTACTCTTGATTTTTCCTCTCTTGGAGACATTAGGCACGATGATCCCTAAGAAGAAGACCTTACATGAATGAAGGGAAAACCATTTGAACAAAAACATATATACATAACATTCATAAGTGTTTGACATAATACAGTTTTCTGACCTTGTGAAGCTCGAAAAACCTAATTCAAGGCCACCTATCATAACACAACTTTCTTGTCTTTGGAACCTTTCCATGTGCACAAAGACATGAATGTGAGTAGTGTCATACTGGAGTTATCAAAGGGATTGCTTTGGTATGGTAAGTACAGTGAGAGCTGACACATAGGCATGTATTTCTCACTAAGCCACCTTCATAGAGGGATACTCGCCTAGTGGGCGACGTGAGGTTCCACTACCTTAGAGAACACAAAACTAATATCTTAGATGTGTTCCACATCACGTTGGACCATTTAGTCTTGATCTCTTTTTGGTATTTTTTGTTGTATGATTGTGTATCTTTTTCATTGTTTCATACAAAAGTGTCTTGAATTCCTACTTTAGCGTGAGTTTGACATGCAGTCATACTCTCACTAAAGTGGGGTGAAATGTAGTGTCAAAAAATGTATCCCTTTTTCACACTTAATTTGGGAATAATTGATCTTAAAATGAACCTAATGTTTCCTTGATTTAGTGTTGTAATGTGTTTTACACATTCACATTAAGTTTAGGGCCCCATTTAATAAAATGGACTTAATTGTGCCTTATTTATGGTTTTGTAAAGTGTATCTTTACACTTTCACACTAATCTAGAGCTTTATTAATTAATTTAGGTTAATTGGGCTTAATTGGCCCCTTTAATTCAAATCCAAGCCTAATTAATTATAGATTATGAGGGATAAAGCCCAACATTCTTAAATGATATTATACAACACTTAATTTTACAAGGTATGTGTCTTAGGTTAGTGACCTAGGATCCATTCACCACCTAGTGAATGGGTCCTCACTAGGTCTTAGGACCCCCTTTCCACATAAAATTTCACAATCCCCGAAGTGTGTCCTAGTTAAGTATGCTAGAAACAATTTTCCATATGGCGAATGCATCCTCACTTAACCCTAGGACACCCCCTTGGGATATATTTTTGGCTATATTTTAATGATTTGAAATCCTAGATCTGATGTTGGCTTGTGTTATTTGAATTTTAGGAATTAAGAGTAAGATGAGTATAAATAAAATGCTATTTCACATAGTTTCAACCTAGATCTTCTTAAGCAATCAAGTGTACTTTCAAAAGAGCATTGTAGGGTATTCAAGAGCATTTAAGAAGGAATTGAAGGGCAGATTATTGAAGTTTATTGCAGCAATAAAAAATCTATTTCATCATGTCAAAGGAATAGTGCATCATGATGGGTATGTGCAGGATCATCATGGAAAAAATAGGCCCTTAAGTGGCAAAAAATTCAGAAAAATCAGAGTTAGGCAACTTGACGTAAAAATTTGAATAAGTTATCTATATTATTTAAAAAATATGTAAGAATAGAATCTGTAGCAAATTGAATGTAGTTTCTAAACTACTAGGTTTATTTTAAGAAAAGAAAAATCTATTTGGTGAAAATTTGAAATTTCAATGCAGTAGTACTTAAATTTCAGGGAAAAAATAAGAAGTAGGTCCCTATCTGATGACCCTAACCACAAAAAAATGATAATATATTTTTTTAAAATATTTTAGAAATAATTATAGGACTCATGTCCAGATGTGATGCATATTTTTTTGTAATTTTTTTCTAAGTAAATAATTAATTATGATTTTCTTATTACAACTTTTTAAAATTATAAAAACTCGTATGTCTAACCACCTTAACTTGGTCAAAACTTCATGAAATTCATTTTTTCTTTTTTTAATCCTATAGTATGAAAAGCATATAATGTGATGCATGTTTTGGATTCCAAATATGTCATACCGTTGGAAAGCTATAGATTTTTCTCAATCAACCTATCAATCAGGACTTTAGTCGTAATTCAAAGAGAAAATGAACAATAATTATTTATTAAATTCAAAGTAAAGAATAATTTATATTGGTGGAAAGCTGAGAATATCCTTTAAAAACCCTTTTCATTTCATCAATTTTGAGTAAAAAAATGTCGTCAGCCACATACCCTACAAATACCCATCATTATCCTGCACATACCCGCATGTTGTTGAGCTAATATAATATGTTGATGTAGCATTAGAGATACTATTCAAGCATTGTTTCATATAATCTTCATGTTCATGATATACGCTCATTGAGGCCAATTGATGCATGATTGTTGATTTGTTATCTAAGGTTTCAAGTAAGGTTTGGTGAGTTGTTACATTTTTTTTTCATTCATCATTCCTTTCATACATTGTTTCACTTCAGCGTTTAATTACCAAAATGGGGTTTGACCAAGGAAAAACCCTATTCCCTAACAATCAACATTTTCTCCTCTTTGATGTGTGATTGTAGGTTTTAGGTTGAAGATCAATTTGAGAGAAAAAAATGCAAAATTAGAGAAAGTAGTAAAGTTGTCAATGTTGTCGTCTTTCTTGCAAGATCACAAGAACTAAGCTAAAGAATTCATTTTCTTGTTTTCAAAAGTCTTTGAATAGGATATGTGAGTGCAAACATTGAAGAACAAAACCTAGAAATTGATTTTCTAGATCCCTAGCCAGGATCCATTCGCCACTAAGCGAATTAGTTCTTAGTGAGGCCCAAAAAAGCACTTTTTGCAATAGGTACACATCATTTAACCCTCTTAAAACTTACCTTTTGATAGGTGTATCCATTAGGTTTGTTTTTTTATATTGATTTATGCATAATTGAATGAAATAACTAGTGAAAAGAAAGGTTAACCATCTTGATCTCATTTTCATTCTCCCCCTCTCTTTTCCTATGTTTCAATATATATATATTTGAAAACTACACTTATTGATCTACAAAAGGTTATTTTGATATTTTTAAAAAAATGTTATTTATATGACTAGGAGTTGTTTAAATATCAAATTTTCAAATATTTTTTTTTGGTAAATTGACTTGAATGTGGTGCTACATATGCATTTATCTAACAATTTTAGTTGGAAATTTTTTTAACATATATAACTTAGCTAGAATAAATCTTACTAGATCATATGTTTTATCAAAATTGATTTTTAGTTAGAAATACTTAAATTTAGTTGTGTTGATAAGTTGGCTGAAAGTGTGACACAACTTTAAACTTTTACTTAATAAGGAAAGTATGATCCTCAAGCTAGAAATTTATAAATCCTATGCTAAAGTCTTGTGGGATTTTTTGTTTGAATTCCTACATAGATTCAAGTTATCAATATTTTTTTTAAAACTGTTTCAATGTTGTGTTACCTCTGCCATGTTCTTTGTGATCATAAATGACACTCCTCAATGCCACTTCTCAACTTTCAATGACATTAAGAAAGGGGACCCCCTATCCCCCTATATCTTTATCATGATGGTAGAGGTCCTTGGTCAAAACATTATAAGAGGTATTTTTAATGGTACTCTAGCTAGTTTTTCTCCTTCTTACATCTTTTGGAACTGATTTTTCATCAAAAATTTGTTGATGATATGATCCTTCTTGGGGAAGCAATTGTTGAAAAATCTAAGGGGTGGATAAGTTTTCATTAAAAAAATTCTTCTACTTCTATCCAATGTAATAACCTAGCTAAAAGTGTGGTTTTCTTCTTGGGTCAAACCACAATAGTGGTTTACAAAGTTTTAGAGAAAGGAAATTTCAATTTTTTTCCTTTCCCCAAACTCAATGGGTTTGGTCGAACCCAATGGTTCGACCGAACCACATTATATGTTCGGTCGAACATATATGAATGGTTCGATCGAACCCCCAAACCCTAAACTAAAATAATAATATTTAAAGGGGTTCGGTTGAACATGGGTTCAACTGAACCCCTTCAAATAAAATATAAAAAAAACCATTGTCATTTTTTACTGTCATTTTCGCTTTTTACCATTTGCTTTCCCTGTGCTTGTGCGTGTGGTGAATAGATAACATGATCTACAAATGACTTCATCTCTCTGGCGAACTCAAACTCAACTTTGTCTCTCCAAAGTTCGTCAACCCAACTTGCATATCGAGCACCAGGTATGTGAAATTTGAATTTCATAGAGTTTAAAATGCATTTGTTTGTCAAATTTTGAAACCCTAAATGCAATTTTTTTCAAATTTATTGAATTGAAACTGCATTTTTTTAAAGTTCCTAAAGCCTTTTCAACATACACTATTTCTACGACACATGCCCTGTCTATGCTTCCACATTTTGCATACATTTCTACCAGGGCACCTCCAATTTATTTGAGGCATTATATCAAACAGTTCATTAACAAATTTATTTGAGGCATTATATCAAAAATTTCATGGTAATTTTTGATGGAGTATGATAGAAATAGTGTTTCATTGTATGCAACCTATATCAAACAATTCATTAACAAATTTATTTGAGGCATTATATCAAACACTTCATGGTAATTTTTGGAGTATGATAGAAATAGTGTTTCCATTGTATGCACCATATATCAAATAGTTCATTAACAAATTTATTTGAGGCATTATATCAAAAACACTATTGGAAATTTATTTGAGGCATTATATCAAACAGTTCATTAAAACAAATTTATTTGAGAAATTATATCAAACAGTTCATGATATAAAGTTTAGGGTGCATACAATGGAAACTTGGATAAAATTCTTCATATTTTTCCTTTGAGTCTTATGACATTACTCCAAAATGGTTGGTGAACTAAATGTATGAATCGAAGAATAAATTTAGAGGAAAGAAACTAGATTGTTTGAGTGAAATGTATAATAAAATAGTTCTATTAGGATTAGAAGGAATGAAGGTATTATTAAATTTTCTAGTACATTAGGAAAATATAAAAATATGTCCACTTTACTATATATATATTTAATACTATTCTTCATATATCCATGTTAAAACTATTAAAAATCAAATTACATAAATCAATTTTAAATTTGTACAAAGAAATAAATGACTTTGACTAAGAGAAAATATTTAAAATATAGCTATCCTCTTTGCAAAATCCAATTTGATTTGAGATATTTATGGACAAAAAATATGGATGAGCATGAGGTAAGTAAGAAAGAATAACCTTAATTTATATCTTCCCTCATCAAATAATTTCATGTTTAAAGAGTTTATTAAGGCATATCAAATTATGAAAAACTATTATATACTTGTTATAACTATATTAAAGTATATCATGAATAAATTGAAAGGATAAAGAGTAAATCAATAAAAACACATACATAAATCATGGAAGTAAATTGATTAATATAAGGAGATTCAAGTGGTTGGATAATTTTTTCCAAGGAGTGGAAGAGGTTAAGAAGGAACCATCAAATAAATATAATATTTTAAATACTTTAAAAGAAAAATACATTTATCCCTACTCTAAATTGAAATGGTATTCCTTCTAAGATGATAATAATTGAAAAAGAAGAAAATAATCATTATGAAGATCAAGTACCATTGATAAGTTTTAAGAGATCAAATAAAATATTCAACAACAAAAGAAAAAAGAGAAAATAGTTAATGCTAAAGAAACAACTACAACCAAGCTACTATGTTATAAATTATCCTCTTATGTAGTCTTCATTTCCCTATAAATTGTGGCCTCCTTGTACAAATTAGATATTGATCATCATAGTGAAACAAATTTTACATTTTGAAATGGTTAAACATTATTATTATTTTTATTGAATATAAGTATAATTATTATGGGTTCATTTATCCTCTCCTACTCTTCCTAATAAGGTTCTATTTTACAAGCCTCATATAAATGTTAGGGTTCTAACTTCTAAAAATTGAATAGTGTCAACTTAATCTCATTAGACAATGCTCCCCTAGTATTAATGGGGCCAACTTTTTATCTATCAAACTCAGCTATGTTTACATTGAATAAGAATTTGATACCTTTATCCTAATACTTGAACTAAGATATCTTGGCTCTAATTTTAGTCATTTTATCTAAAAATTATTGGTGACATATCCATTCGTGTTTAGTTTTAATCATTTATTATTGAAATTAATTAAATTACAAGGAGATTCTTGAAGCTTGCATTCCATCCCCACCATTTTTATTCTAAATATTTGACATTTTCTTTCAACTTAAAGTCTAAATTTTATCCTTAATGCTATACATATTTTTCTAGGATAACACATATTCATTATATGTCACTAAATGTGTTCAGGCATAGAAGAAAAACCTTCAATATATCTTTAAGATAAGTTTGATACCATCAAGATAATCCCAACTTTCATTGCATTAATATCAAGGTTAACTAACCCAAGTCCTCTTTACATGCTTTTCAATTAGAGTATCCTCTAGTAAAAATAGAAAAATTAATAGTGTGGTTATCAAAGAGTGTCTAGGGACATGCACACGTCACTATTATTAATAAATTATAAGATTGTAAGAAATGTAAATATGGAAGAAATAACTATCTAATAGAGAATATAATGTATTAGTACATATCTAACTATTACATCTTTTAAATAAAGCCCCTTTAAAATATATCTTATTGCCATTTAATGAGTCAACTAGGTTCAAAATTATTTTCATCTTATTCCCCCAAAATTCATCACCTTTACAACAAAACTTGATTTCATCTAATTTATCTTATTTATTCTCAAATCATATTAAAATCACCAGATTAAACTCTAAGAAATATTTGGTAACTTATTTATTTTATCTTCATTTAGAAAGGGGTGTGAAGGGGATTTATAAACTTTTAAAGTTTCTTTCAAAATAACTAGGAAGATTTTATTCATTTCCTTTCTTGTTGCTTTTAGGATTAGTGTTATGAATTTTGTGTCTTCATTCTTAAAAATTCTTATATCAACTCATTTAGCATTTCCATGATCTTTTTATATGGGAAAGGTCAACATACAATGAGGTAGAAACTTTCCATTTTTTATATTCCTTAATTAGTTCTTTCTAGGGAAACTTTTAGTCTTTTCAAACACCTTACAAAAATATGTTAAATGTGATTATTTTTCTTTCCAAGTGTCTATAAATTTTTGATGTGCTTGGATATATAATTGAGATGATTCACTCATAATGTACAATGATAAAAATTTAGTATATATGAAAGAAATATTTTTGAGACATCAAACTACCATTCTACATAACTCTCACATGGAAATAAGAATATTATTTTATTTTAACTAAAGAAATTGTGTGTACTCTATCTTGAAAATTACTAATTAATTTTGAATTATATACTTATAATTTAAAATAAGAGCATCCTTTGTAACATGGAATAGATAGGTTAATTTTAATGAAATAAAATATGTTTTTATATTAAGAAAAATTTACAAATATATGGAACTCATACATTGAGAAATTGACCAAGATGTAACTCTGTATGAGAATTAAGATGCTCGAATAATTTATATACCTTCTTTCAATAATTAACGTTAGAAATGAATACTTGGCTTATATTGTATACCCACCTCCCAATGGTCTTGGAATGGATGCATTTAGATGGAGAAGGATTTCAAAAGGCTCATGGTACTTGTGGACCCCTCAAAGGCATGATATATAACACATGAACTTTATTTATGAAATTTGGTCTTTTGTTGTTGGCTTCTAGTATGAATGTTATCTATAAGGTGGAATTCTTAGTTGAGACTCTCAATCTTCCATTGTTGGTTTCTAGTGTGATTATACAATATGCTCACCAAACTGTATTAATTTCTAATGTTAATTATTCAAAGAAGGTTTTGTTTCATAAGAAGAGACCTATGTTCACATATTCCAAGGCATGTTATTATCCACAATGCATGACACTTCTTCAAATCTCTACCAAGTTCTAAACAGATACAGATCTACCATTTCCATGGAGGAGATTGATGATTTAAAAAGAAAATATATCATGCCATTTCTTTCTTGAGAAGTCATGTTTGCATTCATTATTTGCAACTTCCATCTTCATCCAAAAATAAATTTTGTTATCGTTATGTGCCTGATATTAAAAAAAATCAAAACCTTCATTTGAGCATGATCACCAACACAAAGGTAAATGAGTGGAAATAAAAGAAAGCTCGGTTAATGGCTTTCAACATGTTGGTGGAAAATCTGCATCTTTTTGAAAGTGGCTTCCTAGCTTATCAGTCTTATGTTTAGTAAGGTTTTGTAATCTCCACTGTGTTATGTATTCGGGTCATAGGTATATCTAGTATGATGTCTTCTTTTGGGTATTTTGGGTGCATAAGAGAATGTGCATATGTACTGATGTATTCAACCAATGTGATTTTGTAACATTGTAATCAGACAATTGGTCATTTGTACTAAGACCTCACTGGTCTTTTTGAGATTTTGTAAAATTTGTTACTTAGACTGCAACTTGGGGTTTTCTTGCTGGTTCTTTCCTGCCAGTATGTCCGCATGAACCAGCTATATGTAAAATATTATATATAAATAAAATTATAAGTGGTCTCCCACTTTTTCTTAAAAAAAAATGTTCTTGTAAATGTCCACATCTTTTTCCTTGACACAGTTGCTATTTCTTAAAATATTTCTTATGATTTTTCATAATGTTGGTAAATACTTTAAACTGTAAATATTCTATTGTCATGCTCTTAAATGCCATAAGAATATGTCATAAGAGGGTTTCATCTTATAAAGCTATAATAATATTATATGCATTCAACAAATGACAAATAACTACCAACACAAAGTGAGATGCCTCATTTCCTAATATGAGGACAAAATAATAAATAAAAATATTAGGATGCAAGGTTGACCCACCTTTCCCAATACTTGGCTAAGTTTATCATCTATTGAGGAGTGGATCCCAACAACAATTGTGCTTAGTGCTTACAATTACTAATCCAAGGAATACCTATTCATTTTTTCTTTATTGTATGCCTAATGACTCCTCATCTCAAGTTAAATTGTGGGAATGGATTTTTATGCCCTCCCTATGACTAAATGGATACAAGGAGGTGAATATGATATGGTGGAAAAAACCAAGATACAAGTTGGTTTAGTTCTCATAAACTCCCTAAAAAATAATTGAATTCCTACATCCTAACTAGAAATACCATGAGGCCCTTAGATCCCATTTTAGACAAAAAATATTCCTATACTGATCACTAGTTCACTTGGACCAACTAAAGAGATGGTGAACTAAGGGAAAATTAGTTGTATTGATAGATTAAAACTTAGTTATTTCTCTTTCCTTTGTCCCCTCTCCACAAAACACTCTTATTTAAGTAGATTCTATTAAACCTATCTCACATATCACCTCCCAATTCTTTAAACTTTTCAAACTTCTTATTACTCATACCTAATAATCTATCCTTCAAGCTCAACACTTCCCACCTCAATCAAATTGATCACCTTTCTTCCCTAATATCCCTTTGGTTGATGTTCCTAGACCTCATCAAAATGGTAAGTGGATAAAATTGTGGAATGATGTGATTAAATCTATTGCACTACCTTACTATGATCTTACAATAAGAATATGGCTAGAAAGAGATCTAGAATGGAAAAAAAATATGGATCCAAATAGAAACAAAAAACTTGTTTTGGCTTTAGCACTTACTAATAAATTTTCTACAATGAGTGGTTTCTTCCGTTGAAATAAAACTTAGAATATTTGAACTTAATTGTGGTAGAGGATCTCAATTAAGAGATAGGCTACATTGGATGAAAGGATATAAGGGATACAAATTATTTTTTAGTTATCTCGAAGATATTTACATTCTCGAGAGTGGATAATATCTATCGTTGATCAAGAGAGGTAGTTCCATGACAACTCTAATGATATTAAATCCATTTTCCTCCAACATTACAAATAATTTTTAATAACAAGTATGCAATATGAAGTCAAAATTTATTAGATTTGATTCTTAAAAAATTAGTTTTAACAATTCAATTTATAGCTTTATGCAATCTATAAGTTTAAATAGTTTGATATTATCTAAACTTTATACATTTAAAAATATGATAAATGTCTGATTATTTTGCTTCCCAATCTATAATTTTTTTATGTTCTTGGCTATATAATTGAGATGATTCACTCATATTGTAATGATAAAATTCATCCTCATATGGAGGATTTTATATTATCTTCCATTAAATTCATCCTCTTTATGAGATTCTTATGAAATATTGATCTTCTAGTGTGAATTCTTAATTTTAGACATATCTTAACTAGATAAATTTAGGTTCAATGAAGGAAATAGAACTTTTTTTTCACTTACATAATCCTATTTTGAAGTTAATTTATGTTAACAACTATTAGATTAAATATTTTTATCCCCAATTATTTTCAAATAATTTTATACTAATCTTTGTATTCTTATTCTTTCTTTCATCGTTTCATTTAAAATTTGAACCATTTAAGGATGCTATGTTATAGATTATAGTTGTCTTCCAATTATTTTTAAATTGTTAATAGTATGAAAATATTATTGATGAGTAGATGAATTATTACAACTATTTTAGATTTGTATTCCCTTTATCTAGATATATTATTTACCAAAGTCTGATTACTCTTTTAGGTGTACTCTATATATATATAACATGGAAAATGTAGATCATGTTCCACCTGTGCCAGATTATTTGTTTGCAAATACTAGTAATGAGATTAAAAAATTGAGAGATTCATTAGCACAGGGTGCAAACCTAGGGATATATAGTGAATCATGCATGTTAATATTGCATAGTCTAGAAAAACTAAAAGATGAACTTGAGAGGACTAGTGCATATTCCTCAGATAGAATGACTGCTATTCTTTCCTGCATGCAGGAAGAAGTACATGGTGACGTTCCTTGTAAACAACTACAAGATAGTGTCACCAAAGAAATGATAAAAGCCACTTATTTTCCATTTTATCAAAATGTGCGTAAGGTTAGGGGACACCGGATCACTACATGTGTTGATCATGCTATGGCCTCATTGATCTACGCACGATTTCTCATAGCACATGGTCTATACCCAAACAACGACTAGATTCCATTGTATTTTGTTCAGCAGTTGTATGTTGAGGTCCATTTGCGCCTCAAAGTTAACTACCTAGACATTCCACCATATGTTGGTTAGGGGCATGGCAGGATTTCTGATAGGGGTGTTTAGGGTATTGGTTGGTGAGAGGTCTCCTGCTCTCACCCCATCTCTAGCCCCCATAGTAGATGAGGTTATCGTTTCTTCCCAAAAGGAAGCAATTGACATTGTAGGTGACATTGCGGCTGCCACCACTAGGATATCTGATGATCATTTAGGTCAGTATTTTATGTTCATACATTCTTGATCCATGACATTTTCAGCACAATGAACCACCATGGATCATTTTATAGTGGCCGACATCCCTACTCCTACACAGCTTGATGCACTTATAGGAGATATGTCACGCATGACTCTGCATTGTTTGGTTGAGGACCTGTTGGAGGCATATGCCAACATTGCATTAGACAGTGGGATCAGTATAGAGCATGTTAGAGATCATTTGAGATGTAGAGGTCATTCAGTTCTAGGATCCCATCACTCTCAGCTGAGCACTAGTGTGCATCAGGATCCACCTACAGTTCATTCGACATCTGCATAGACTATGGGTTTTACTGATATGTTGATTGGTGCTGGTTCATCATCGCCGATGCCATCTCACCTACATAGTCCTCTACATTCATCATTTCTGGCATAACATGGGATAGATCAGATGGATGCAGATGTTGATTCGTTGCTTGACCATTTGGTGGATATGGTGGATGTGACTCTTTAAGAGGACTTCGGTCATTCGATATCAGATGATATTCATGTATGTGTGCATGTGCATGTTTCAATTCTTTTTTCATTATTATTATTATTTTTTAACTAGATATTCATGTAAGTTGATAAATATATGTATATATATTGTTACAGGTGGACATACCTCATATCACTCCTAGCCTTGGTCCAGATTGGGTGCATGATCGATGTGACTCTGTGGATGAATCTGCTGCCAATGGACATGTGAGTTTTTCATTTTTATATAATCACACGTGTATATGTACATGCAATATTTATGTATTGATAGATCTAGATTAATATTTAAAAATACAAGTTCATTTAAAAATAACTTTCATAAAATTTATTTAATATAAATTATATGTATTTAACACATCTTGTACACAATTTTATTTGTAGGGCTCACCACATCCATCAGAGCAGGACCGTTCTCATTCAGATGGGCATTCGACTAGGAGTAGACATTCATATTAGGCCATGCACACTAGATTTTTGATCTTTACCACATGCATTTGCTTATACATGATGATCTTTAGTATTTGAGATTTGATGATCTCTAACTTACATTTTTTCTTATATGATATACATACATTTTCTTATTTGTTGATCTTTAGTATTTGACATTTGATGATATTTAATTTACATTTTTCTTATATGATATGTACATATATTTTCTTATATGATATATACATACATTTGTCTCTTTTTCTTATAATATGTGTTATGTTTATATGTATTGAATCCCTTTACATGTATGTACATGTGTTTGCTTATGGTTTAAACATGTTTACACATAATATGTGTATGCATTTTACTTTAAATATTCAATATACATACATGTTTTCTTATTTTATGATCTCTTACAACTTACATTTCCTTATATTCAATATACATTTGATCTCTAGTAGAATTTTAGGGAAATCAATGCCACTTTATAATTAAGTTCATTCATGTTGATCACAATAAATATATTTTTTTAAATGAATTAAGCAACATGAACCATTAAGTTGAGAACAAGATATAATATTTTTGACAAGTAACTTGAAATTCAATTCAAATTATACCTCTATTATATGTTTTTGACAAGTAACTTGAAATTCAAATAAGATATAATGAAGAAAATTTAATTCAAATTATACCTCTATTATACATTTTTGACAAGTAACTTGAAATTCAATTCAAATTATACCTCTAATATACATTTTTGACACTTTAAAAAAATTCTAAAATTACTAGATATGTTGTGCATACCTATGAATTAAATAACAACAAACTCCACAATGAAATAACTTGTTTGTTTACTACTCAAGATTCATTTAAACTAGGATCTAGTTATTCCATGTACACTAGAATAATTTTTTTCCCATCCTGGATATGCATATAAATATAAGCTTATTTTTCATTATTTTGGATATCAAATTGCAAGATTAATTGTCATTTATATCACTTGGAGTGTAGATTTTGGAGAAGAAGTTTTTGCACATTTATCAAGGAGGAAAATATTGGAGCTCGACAACTTTTCATTTTTATCAATCAAGGAAAAAATTGGAGGATAATTTAACTAAGTTGGTAGAGGACTTGTTTTGAGTCATCTACAAGTTGAAGAAGAAAATGGGACAACAAAGAAAAAGAAAAAATGTGTCTCAATGAAAATTGTCAAAAGAAGAAGAACGTAAGAGGCGTGAACAAAACTTGGGAAATTATCATAGAAAGAAACAAGGTACATGATTGTTTCTTCTCTCTCTCACTCTCAAGTGTGTGTTTAGGAATTTTACTTTGAAAAAACATGAGTATTCACTTGATGGGATGGAATCCATAATTTGTACATTACTCCACCCAATAATTTTGTTAGTACACCTAAACATAAATTTGTATGTGCATACATTTTGCATTGGATTTCTTATTAAAATTAGAAATGTTTAATGTATGGCCATTTTTCAACTTACAATACCCCAACTTAAAATTTACTCTTAAACTAAAATATTGTACATTAAATCCTTCCCTACAAACCTTACACTTATCTTTTACCAATACCTTTGTTTAATGTTTTTGTCATCACATTATCATTGTTGAGTATTGCATCTACACAATTTTCTCTTTACTTTATTCATGAAGAAAATGATAGTGTACTTCAATACATGCTTATAATTTTTTCAAGCACATTAATTATTTTATGGCTTTGCAAATTCCTATATATTCTAACTTTTCACTTTGAAAGAAACCATTATTTTTTCTTAATTATTCATGAAACTACACCTTCATATACAATGAAGTGGAATTCTAATGTTGATATTTGGTGATCAATATCCCCTATCCAATCTAAATTGCAACATCTACTTAGCTTAAGATTTTTCTAAACTCCAAATGAATTTAATCTAATGATCAATAGTTCCTTAAAAATATTTTTTAAATATTTTAATAAATTCCCAATTATAAGCTCTAGAATTATTTGAAAATTAGAACTCAAATTATACTTAAAGCCAATGCAATGTCAGGTTTTCTAGAGACTAACAAATGTATACATCAAAACTCAAGCTATATGGTGCCAAGGAATAATAGTTATATATGATAGATTATTCTTTAAATTATGTCTTAACACACATTTGTTTTCAAGGTTTCTAACCATTTCATTGCACTTGAATGACTATAAATACTTTTAAATGTCCTCAAGTCATCTTGGTCATGCAAGTTGCAATGTTTATATGATCCTTGACTCTGATTCCTTAAGCCAATTCTTTTTGTTTCAATATTTGTGTTTTGTGTCTTTGGTCTTTTATTTTCATCACTTCAATGTTCTCAAATTATTTTTATGTTTTATCCTCTAGGGATTCCTCAAGTTGGAGTCGAGCCAAATCTAGATATTGGATTAAACAAATTCGTTGAAGAACACATGAACCTTGAATTTAGGGAGGAGACCCAAGTTCAAACAATGCTTGTTGGAGAGGGGTCAAGATCACTTCCTTCTATTGGTATGGATGAGCATATCAAACTAGCACAAACTTCTCTCACTTATAGCATCATGTTTTATCAGTTTGTTTGCTTGCATACATAAAATTCACTTATATAACATCATCTCTCACTTTTTTTTGCAAAATATTTTGTGACATGTAGGAAGGGCTCAACAAGCAAGAAGTTTTCATGCTCAAGTTGAGCCAAATCTAGATATTGGATCAAATGAATCCGCTCAAGAATGTATGGTCCTTGAAGATAGGGAGGAGGCACAAGTTCAAACAATGCATGTTGGAGAGGGTTCTGGATCACTTCCTCCTACTGATATGGATGAGCATATAAAAATAGTTGAGAAGGTGAGGAAAAAAATTTCTCATTGAAATTTAGATCATTTACTTGAAATGGATATGGAGAAACTGAAATATTATGCCAACTAGCCTTATAATAAGAGAAAGAGGTCAATGACTAAATCTGTAAATGGAATTATCAATCATCATTTCAATCATCTTGATACACTTGAAAAACCCCAATTGTTATCACGTTTACTTCTTCGTGATGAGCTCAAAGAGTCATTAGAATTTTTGGGTGTACATTCGACATCAAATAAGAAGAAACACATGGGATTACAAAAGGATATTGTTCAAAATGTTAAAAAGGGTTTAGATTCCACTGGGAAAGGATCTTGACCAGTGGATAAGGCCACTACAAGAAGGGTGATGTTGACATCTATTATACATCAAGATATAGCAGGAAAAAGAAAAATGTCTGCACTTTCAACTGAAATTGGTTACAGTAGAACCACATTGATAAAATATGAGAAAAAAAGAAAGTTTTTGGATGATAGTTTAGAAGGCAATTGGGAAATTATGTGTAGAGCTCCCCGTTTTGACAAGATTGAAGATGTTGTTAGGAACTTGGTCTCAAGTTTTTTGGCATGATCAGACTCGTCCATCATCAAATACTAGAGATGTTATGAGACACAGGATTGGACCTAGTATTTATGAAAACCATATCAAACATTGGCTAGAAATAACACAATTTGAGATGTATATGAACTTTTGTAATGGATATCCTCATATAAAGATTTAGAAAACAATGTTTCAAAGGTTAAAGCCATATTATGTGAAGATAAACAAGTTTTTTGAAACTTGTTCTAGTTATCATATTGAATTTGATCTCTACTATTAGGTGTTTTGAAAGATGAGAGAAGAAAGATGTGGGTTTCAAAATGCACCTCCTAAACAGGAAATTTTGTTCATAAATTCTATATTATGTGATCATGAAAATGGACCTCAAATAAACTGCATAAAAGGAATTTGTGAGACATGTGGAAATTTGGCTAAATTTCCTTCAAGAATTGAGGATGGTGACCTAACAAAGACAATAAAAATTTGCAAGAGGTAAGTATTATTTTTAGAGAGTTTATTTGTTTCAATTTCTCATAGATTGTTATTTGGATTCTCTTTGATGTAATGTTTCATTGATCAAGTGTGGTTTATTAGTTATTCACATATTTTACTAACAAAGGTACAAGTATGTAGAGTTGCAAACAAATTTTGGGAAAGAATCCACAAGGTTGAACTATGTAGAAGAGGAGATTCCCATTGGAAAATGTATGGAAGATTTTCAAAAATTGATACGACCATACATACATCACTCCTTTTTTGCTATGTTGCAAGAACACCAATTCCAAACATTGAGAGATACTTTCCCACGTGGAACAGTTCTATCAGAAGTTGACTTTACAGAAAATTACTCCTTTGTACATTAAAAGGAGATTCAATTAGAGTATTAATTTTCAAAGCAGATCACTATTATGGTTCATGTGTGTTATCGACATGCACAATCAGAATTGGATGGTGTTGAGAGTGAAGATTAAGAACGAGCCATTAAGAAAGAATATCACTTTTATATTAGTGATGATAAAGAGAATGGCACACTTTTTGTCCAACATTGCTTTACAATATTTTTTGAGAATTTGAGAAGCAGGGGTGTAAAATTTGAAAATCATTTTGTATGCTCAGATGGATGTACAACACAATTCAAATCTTCACGGCCATTCTATGCACTTTGTAGATGTCATAAAATCTACAAATACCACATATTTGGAGTTTTTTTTGAGAGCGGGCATGGAAAGGGTGAGCATGATGGAGCAGGAGCTTTCATCAAACGAGCTTTAAGAAATCATCAAATGAGTTTTCTAGAAGATCGTCTAGACAATGCATATGATGTTGTTGAATGGTACAAGAAACACTTTGCATCAAATGTGGTCGGTACATCTTCAAGAACAAACTGACACATTCCACATAGTGTGTTTTGGGAGATATCGGGTATGTATAAATTACATTAAATCAAAAATTTGAATTTATTTAAATTTGAAATATATATATATATATACATATTTTTTCACATAAGTTTTTTGTTGTACATATGTATCTAGGTGTGGATAGAAGATCGATGCATGGATGCAAGAGGGTAGAAAAAACAAGATCTTTGCATTGTGTTAGGAGTTCAGATAGTTGCCATGGATGGATATTAGACACAAGGGATTACTCTTATTTTTGCACTGAGTGCATTGAGGGAAATTATGATTATACATTCAACAATCAAGAACTTGGATATGTTGGTAAATGGGATACGATGCCACTAGTTGTTTCAGAAACATATGATGAAAACGAGGAAGAAAGATTTGAAGACATTCCTTTTATTTCAATTGATTATGACAATATTTCAGGATTGGTTAGAAAAGGTACACATGTGTAAGTTTTGAATAATTTAAATATTATATATATCTAGTTAATGATTTTTAGAGACATTTCTAATTTTTCTAGAATTTTTTTGTGTAAATTTGGTGTACATGAGATGTTTTTGCAGTCATAGCAGAGCCTGGAAACATTGAAGGTGTTAGCTATTATTTATTATGTTGCATAGAAGAGAGGAATAAGCTAACATAACCTGAAACAAGTGATGGAATGTCATTTCCCACAGGTGAGTTTGAATTCAAAATTTTATATACATTGTATTCACATGTGCACATTACATTATAAACATTAAATATATATTGTACAAACCTTGAGCACGAAAATGTTGCACACGCTCATATGTCTTACCTTAGGTTCATGTTTACCATGCAGGTTCTGTTGTAGTGCAAGGTACATATCTAAAACAAGTCAAAGTTGTTCAACATGGGATTCATTTTGTTGACTATCAACTTGATAACAAGGCATATTAGTATAGTCACTTAATAATTGCTACCACTCTACATCCTCATGCAGTTCCACATGCACGTGGCCAAAGAAAATGGAGACTAGAGAGTGATGATCATCAAAAAATTCTACATGTTATTGAAGAGCGGGTTGAACCAGAATCTTTGACTTAGATTATATCCATGGCTTTCAAGTTCACTTGTAACCCTATACATGTTCAAATGAGAACTTATAGTAACTTGTAAATAGTTGTAAATCATTTAGTGTAAATTACAATTATATGTACATATTTGTTCCATGGAAAATTCTTAAGTTCAAGAATCTTTGATAGCATCATCTCTCACTTTTTTTGGTTGCACGTAAACCCATATATATGCTTTCAATCCTTATTTGAAATGTAGTGATTTTTTTTAAAATCATTTTTCCTAAATTACAATTATATGTACATATTTGTTCCATGGAAAATTCTTAAGTTCAAGAATCTTTGATAGCATCATCTCTCACTTTTTTTGGCTGCATGTAAACCCACATATATGCTTTCAATCCTTACTTGAAAAGTACTGAAGATTTTTAAAATCATTTTTCCTAAATTACAATTATATACAACTTATATTTGTTTCATGGAATTCCTAAGTTCAAGAATCTTATATCCACTTATATACAACTTATATAATTTGTTCCATCGAATTCTTCCACAGGGAAACTATGTAAATTTTAAAATTAAGTATTATCTCATTATAAAATTATAAAATTACTATCTCTATCAAGTTTTTGATTTGAACTGGATCCTGATGTTCGATGTTTGATTTTGATTTGGATCCTGACTTGATCCTGAGGATTTGATTTTGCGGAAGTTTGTTCGATCCTGAACGGATGATTTTGATTTGAGCCGGACTTTGATTTGAATCCTGGACCGGATGGATTTTTCGATCTTTGATTTGAACTGGAACTTGAATCCTGAGACTTTGATTTGTCGCCTGACGATGCCTGATTTCTGATTTGATCCTGACTTGATGGATGCCTGATTTCTCGCGCGAGCCAGCTTTGATTTTTTTTTGCCGGATGGATCTTTGAATTTGAATCTTGATTATGGCGGATTTTGATTTCTGGATTTTTCTTTGACGGACTTCTGGACGGATTCGGATTTTATTTGATTTCGATTTGTTTTTCCTGATTGATTTCGAGCGATGATGATCCTGGATCCTGATTTTGATGTCGCTCGATTTCGACGATTTTTTGATTTGAACGTGATCCTGATTTTTCTGATTTAAAGCCTGATTGATGAGTTTGATTTGATCCTGGAACTCTGATTTGAATTGACGATGATTTGTTTGATTTGGATTTGAATCCTGAACTTTGATTTTGCCTGATACGCAGTTTGATTGATTTTGATTTGACTTGAATTGATTGAGACTGATTGACGCCTGATTTCATTTCTTTTGATTTTTTATTTGATCTCTGAACTTGAATTTGATGGATTTTGATTTTTTTCGGATTTTTCGAGGATTTTTCGATTTTTGATTTTGAATCCTGAACGATCTGGATGCCGGATCGACTTTGTTTTTCTGATTTTGATGAGACTGAATTTGACCGGATTTTGATTTTATTTTTTCTGATTTCTTTCGATTTCGGATTTTTTTTCTGATGATTTTAACTTCTGGAATTTGATCTGGTTTTTTTTTCGATTTTTCTTGATTTTGACTCTGAATCCTGGATGAGATTTTGATGGATGTTTTTCGATTTTCGGATTTCGCTCGGATTTTTTCTTTTGGATTTACCTGACCTGATTTGATTGATTTGACCTGACCAGGAACTGGAGATCCTGGATTTCGATGTCGACGTTTTGATGATCCTGGACTCTGATTTGATCGACGATGAAATGGATTTTGATGGATCGAACTTGAATCCTGAGGATTTTTGATTTTCCGATTTCTTTGATTGATCCTGGATCCTGATCCTGATGCTGGATTTGCCTGATTTCGGATTTGATCTCGCGATCCTGATCTTGATGATTTTGATTTCGATTTGATTGATCTGAACTGACGATTTTGATGTTCCTGGACGCCTGGCGATTTGAAGCATCTCCTCCCACCCCGACTTCTCTCCCACTCTCCATATTCTCTCTCTCAAGTATCTCCCTCCTACCCCGACTTTCCCTTTCTCTCCCACTCTCTCCATATTTCTCTCTCAAGTTATAATTTAAAAAGAATATAATTATATTTATATTAATATTAAAAATTAATTTTTAATAGAGGGGGTTCGACCGGACACCTTTAGAATGTTTGATCGAACCCCATTCAAATATATTTTTTTATTGTATGATAAATGGGTTTAGTCGAACATTGGTTCGGTTGAACCCACATTCGACCAAACATTATTTTTTTGTTCGACCGAACCCACTAATTTTCACCTACATCCTCTCAGGCACCAAAATTGCTCAAAATTTTTCACTTCAAAGCTCGATTTGAGAATGAAAATGGAGGAGATATGAAAAACCCAACTGGTATCAGGTTTCCCTCAAAACGAGCTATCCAACGAATATAATTTTAATATGTTTTGATTATATTATCTTTTTTTTTTTTAAGTTTGATTAAATATAGGTTTTTCAATGAAAACAAAACTCTATGTTCTGCACATGTGGAAAAATAGAAGATTATCAAAAAAAAAAATTTAAAATATGAGTGCACTAGATATTGGAGTCCTTGATCCAACAAAAAACAAATTGATACATACAGTAAAAGTAATGCATTATACGGTCGCGTTATGTCTAAATTATAATTGATATGACTTTGAAACTTGATTAAAGAAAAAATATTCAATAAAAAACTATCTAACCAAGTGTAAGCACTAGATATTGGAGTGACAAATCTAAATTTGAAAGAATTGGAATTTTATCTTTCAAGGAAAAAAAGTTATGCGTTATACGGTGTGCGTCACTTTTTAAAAATGCTATTTTTTGAAAAAAACCAGTTTTCATGGGAGATGGAAAAAGAAGTGCAATCTGATTCCAAATTTTTTGAAAAAAATATTTTTAGAATCTATAGAAAAAATGTGACAAGACTCTAGTTTGCATCATCTTCAAATTCCTCATGGTTTAACCACTATAGGTGCTTGAATGTGAAGATTTAGTTAAAAATAAATAAATCAGTGTCCAGTTTGGCCAAAAATTGTAAACCACTATTGTGGGATCACTCTCCTCAATATTCCACTCTCACTACAAACCAAAATCTCTATGATTTTTAATTGTTAGATCCTTTCTCTCCCTTCCACTTACTTGGAAATTCCTCTCACAGTGAGTAAGGTTGATAATTCAGCGTGGTCCAACTTAAGTGAAAGATTTAAAAAAAAATTGCACCTTGGAAACATGGCCTTCTTTGTAATGTTGGCAATCTACTCCTCCTAAAGTATACTCTCCAAAGCACAACTCTCTACCTGATGACCATATTTATCATGCCCTCCTCATGGTCTAATAAATTGGATCAAATCCAAAGAAGGTTCTTATCATGGTTGGGAATAGAAGAAAAAATACTACTATTTGGTCTATTGGGACACTATCTACTCCAAAAAGTTGTATGGTGGTGTTGAATTTAGAAAAACTAGGCAGATGAACATGGTGTTTATCACCAAATTTATTTGGAAACTAATAAACCAGTGGGCTAAATATAATTCTATCCTCAAAGCTAAGTATGTACATGGTTGGGAGGACATTTCTTTCCTTCATAACTGTAGTGATGGAAAAAGTATCCTTTTCCTCACTTAATTTGGGAATAATTGATAAGATGAGCTAAGTGATGCCTTAATTTTATGTTGTGATATTATTTACATATTCACATTAATTTTTGGGCCCTTTTATTAAAATTTGGATTCTTTATGCCTTATTTGGTCCTATTTTGCATCCACAAGCCTAATTTAATGCATTTTTTTAAGGATAATTCTAATATTTAACAAATGACAAATCATAATTTAATTTTTGTGGTTCTGTGTTTTAGATTTAGTGATCTAGGACTCATACCCCACCTTGGGCATATGATTCCCACCTAGGTCTTGGGACTTGATTTCAAATTTCACATTAAACAAAATATTTCTTGAAATTTGTGTCCCAAGCTTAGGCTACTGGGATTCATATTCCCCAATTGGTGTATGATTCCCACTTTTGCTTAGAATTATTTTGAATTCAATTCTTGGTGGGATTTTACTATTCTAGATTTGATGTTGGCTTGTAGCGTTGTAATTTTGGGAAATTTTGCATAAAGAAGTATAAATACAAGGCTATTTCACATAGTTTCACCTAGAAATTTTGTGTGAAGTGTCCTAAAATTTCACAAGAGTGAAATACAAAAAATGGAAGTGATTTCTATCTTTTGGGAGATGGAACACACACATGAGGGGGAAAGGGTATTATCCTCTCCTATTTCCTATAGTTCATTCAAGGAAACCCAAGAGATCTTAATCAAAGGATGGAATTAGGGAAAGATATCAAAAATAAGGTGTCCTAGGGGTGTGATTAAATACAAAAGTGGGTTCACCACTAAGCAAAGGATTAGAAAAAAGGAAATGTAAATGATATGCAATTCTAGCAATATAGCCTAGGAAATGAAACTCAAAATGTGAATAATAATTGGTAGTGAACAAAGGTGCACCTAGAAAATTGAAGATGCTTGAAACAAGGTCAACAATCCCAAAATTATGAATTTTGACGAACACTGGGATTCATATGCAAATAGGGGTGATTTAGTCCCAGTTTAGGGGTTTAGGTGAAATCCAAAATCTGTAACTAGTAAATTAGGATTTATAGAAAATGCCTAAAATGTGGTATACTGAGACTCATATGACACAAGTGGTGATTTAGTCCTAGTATCATGGTTGATTTGAAACTCTAGTATCCTCTAGTGATCTTTTGTATTTTATCTCCCTTTCGATCTTCGAGTCTGAAACTCCGAATTCCAATATGTAGGTGGCTTTCTGTGATCTTGCAAGATAGATGAAAACCTTCACAACTTTCTACAGTATTTCTCTTCAATGTATCTTCAACCTAAATCTACAAATCACACATCAATGAGAGGGAAAAAATGTTTTTTTGTAAGTGGGTAGTGGTTTTCCCTTGTCAAACCCCATTTTGGTAATCAAAGCTTGAAATGAACTGAAATAGAAATGAAGGAATGTTTAATGAAAAAATAAGCTATGTTGCAACTCACCAAACCCTTGGAATAAAGGGTAAAATCTTGTATGTAATGGCTAGAATGAATGTGGATCTTGACTCTTGGTTGACTACCCAAATCATGAAAACCTACATCACAAATGTTAGCTAAAAAAAACATAATGCATGAAGACTTTGACATGATGATTGAATCTTGAAAGTTGCTCCAAAATGCTTGATAATAAGCTCTTGAATTTTCTTGAAAGTTCTCTTGACCATAAATTTTCTTTAATGCTTGAATGCTTGAATTGCTAGATGTTGTTAGGAGAAATTATGTGAATTAACCTTGTAATTATACTTGTTTATGCTAAATTTCTCAAAATTACGACACTACAAGTTACAATCAAATCTAGGAGAATAAAATCTCACTAGGAATTGAATTCAAAATAGGTCCAAGCTAAGCTAGATGCATACGATAATTAGGGCGTATGAATCCCATTAGGCTAATCTTGGGACATAAATTTCAAGAAATGATAAGTTCTATGCCAAATTCAAGACTAGGCCCCAAAACTTAGGCGGGGCCCATACGCCCAAGGTGGCGTATGAGTCCAAAATCACTAAATCCCGGCCATACAATCATTAAATTATGATTGGTCATTTGATATGTGTTGGGATTATCCTCAGAAAGATGCATAAATAAGGATTGTGGATGAAAATTAAGGCATAAAGAAGCACAATTTTAGCAAGGAGGGCCTAAAAGAGTGTGAAAATGTAAAGGGATACATTTTCCTACACTACATTTAGCCTCCACTTTAGTGAGAGGAGGAACTTTCTTCAAACTCATACTAAAGTAGATAAACATTAATAACGAGGGGTCCAAGTGTACCAATGCAAGTAAGATAGGACAACAACAATCAAGAGGGTTGCACAAGCCCCTAGGATCAAGATCCTTTGGAAAATAATCATATCCACAAAATATCACACATGAAAATAATGTAATGAGCAACAAAAAGGCACAAGCATATACTTCCAAAGACAAAGAAAAACAAAAATCAAATTGGGTGGATGAAACCTTGACTATTTTTCCATCACAATGTGGAATAGATCTAAGTTGTTTGTCCAAAAATTTTACAAGTGGAACACGATGTCCACTATGCAAACAAAATGAATGCTCACAAGGGCTAATGGAACCTTTGGTCATCCAATAGGTAAGTCCCCAATGAGACACATATGCACATGGATGGTATGTGCTCACACAGACAAGCAAGTGGCTATGGGAAAGTCATGCCTAAGTTCAGATCCCATACGGTAACCATACCAAAGCTATACCTCCTAATAAATTTGATAAGGTGCCACACAACATGAACAACATGATCCATGAGGCAAAAAAAACTTTGTATGCTAACACTCATGAACAAATAAGATGGCTCCACATGCAAGAAAAGTGTGTTATGAAAGGTGGCCATATAACAGTTATTATAAATGAAAAATAGTGTAAGGTATGTTCAAAGGAGTTTAAATTGTTAGTTCATGTAAGTTATTAACTTAGGGAATATCATACCTAATGTATCCAAGAGAGGACCAATCAAAGAATAGAAGATTCACAACTTAGGGGATGCAGTGTGTCGCATCAAGCCACTAAGAGGAATATAATATTCTAAGAGAGATCCTACTCTTGAAGGACATTACACCCAATGTCACCACAAAGAGAAAGACACATCACATGAAGTAAGAAGACTACACAATGAAACATGAGTTGTAAAATGAAAAATAATAATGCCAATGTATGCTCCCACTTTAAAGAAATTGCTAAACACCATACTATGAGAAATTACTTTAAAGTAGCAAACAATAAATGGTAGAAATAAAGAGGACATGAGAGCTTATTTGGAAAGATATATTCCAAGTGATATGTTTCCAAATGAAGCTACATCATGAAAATGGGTTGTGGGTATGTGCAGAATCAACATGGAAAAAATAGGCCCTTAAGTGGCAAAAAAA
Organism: Sequoia sempervirens; assembly: GCA_007258455.2. NCBI lineage: Eukaryota > Viridiplantae > Streptophyta > Pinopsida > Cupressales > Cupressaceae > Sequoia > Sequoia sempervirens. The sequence continues at coordinate 391,230,277 of VDFB02000003.1, forward strand.
TCAGAAAAATCAGAGTTATGTAACTTGACGTAAAAATTTGAATAATTTATCTATATTATTTCAAAAATATGTAAGAATAGAATATGTAGAAAATTGAATGTAGTTTCTAAAATAATAGTTTTTTTTTTTTTAAATCTTTTTTTTTTTTAAAATCTATTTAGTGAAAATTTGAAATTTCAATGCATTAGTACTTAAATTTCAAGGGAAAAAGTAGTTGTTTGTCCGACCAGGGTAACCACAATAAAATGATAATATTTTTATTAAATTTTAGATATAAGTAGAGGACTCATGTCCGATGTGATGCATATTTTTTGTAATTTTTCTCTAAGTAAATAATTAATTATGAATTTTTTATTACAACATTTAAAAAATATAAAATTGTATGTCCTGACCACCTTAACTTGGTCAAAAATTCATGAAATTCCTTTTTAATCCTATAGTATGAAAAGCATAGAATGTGACACATGTCTCGATTCAAAAAATGTGATACCGTTTGAAAGTTATAAATTTTTTTAATCAACCTATCAATCAAGAATTTAGTTGTAATTCAAATAGAAAATGAATAATAATTATTTATTAAATTCAAAGTAAAGAATAATTTATATTGGTAGAAATCTAAGAATCCCCTTTAAAAACCCTTTTCGTTTCATCAATTTTGGGTAAAAATAAATTGTCAGCCACATACCCTACACATACCCATCATATCACCACTTTTTGGCACATCATGATCCTGCACATACCCTTGTCACCAAAATGAAATAAAAAAATCACATAAGGGATCCATAGACTCGGGGTCAGTATGTCTTTACTACAATATTTGTAGAGAGCTCAGAACTTTCATCATTCCACAAATACTAAAGGAATAGGAAGAATGATATAAAGAGAGTGAAAACAAAGAAAATCATCTCGGGTCAACATGAAGAGACGTAGTTGTCTCGACACCTTGCGTCATTCCCAAAAGGAAAACACAAGACAAAGAAAAGATAAAGGTTTACAAAATATAGAAGAATGTAGGTATATATAGATGAATGCCACAAAGAGAGAGATAGATCAAACAAAATGGTACGATGGATCACATTATGCACATGAAATCAAATAAAAGAAGCATGAAAAAGAAAACAATGCAAAATACTAGTAAGGAACATGTGAGTCAACCTATTAGCAATTCGTCCACATCCCAATCTTGTTCATCATATACGAGAGGCATATAACTAGCCAAAAGGACAAAAAAAAAGCAATACTGGGACAAGGCTATCTAATTCTTTGCCTCATTGTGTGCAAGAAAAAAATGAGCTGAGGCAAGTGATGAGGAAGAGGAGATCATTGCATTTTGAAATGATTTGCAACAAATGTAAAGCATGTAATAGTGAGAATATTATGATTTTACAACTATTATATGGCATGAAAAAATGGGCATGCTATGCAATCACTTGGTAATAGTCATCATCACCAGAGTGAAAATTACGTAATATCAATTTTAATGTGTGACACTTATCAGTAAGATGCCTAATAGTTCTATGAATTGCATAGTAATTCATATATTTCTTAGGTATTTTACTTTTACTTCAAGGTGGCAATCTAATCCAATATTTCTTAAGGATTTTTTCCATCTTCCGTTCAATTTATATTTGAGTATATAAGAATGGTAAGTGTTTAAGCTTGTAAGGCCTTTTTTGCTTGCTAGATTCACCAATTTCTTGAGTTAGATGTTGAGGAGGAAGACCTAACATGACCCTATCAACCTTATCATCATTACGAAGCATCAATTGTTAATTAGGAAGTACACTTATGTTGGGAGGGGGTTCTTGATATCCTATCCCTTTGGTAGATCTTTAGTTGGTAATTGCTCAAAGAGTTGATGAATTTTATTTCTCTTGTTGTATCACATCCTTGTTTACTTAAGATCATGAATCCTTTTCCATATGTCTCTTCTAGGTTGATGGGTGTGTTGGTTTCTTTGTTAACATAGGATTGGTGAATGTTTTCTTGATTAGAGGTGCCAGGTTCACCTATTTTAGGGAGCTTAGGCTCAACTTGTGTCTTAATTTCAAGATGTAAAAGACCAAACATCTAAAGTTGTGTTGGTTGTTTCATAGAAGGACAAAAGGATGCATTAGTCTCAAGGTTGTTAAGGCAATAGTTTATGAAGTTGTTCATGTTATCATCATCTTCTCCAATGATGTCAACATCATGAGGAGGACATGTATTAGCATTTGATTGAGCATGAGTGAGTTCAATTTTAGTAGGGTCATTTACCAAAGCACAACTTGACACATCCACTAATGACTTCAAGGACAAGCAAAGCTTACCAATGTAACAATATGAAAATGAAGTGTTGAAATGCAATTTTGAATTTAATAAATGCATGAAATGAAGAAAATTAAGCTAGATCTAATGAGTTGATTGAAAAAGAAACTCAACAATCTAAAACAGAAATCTAATAGCCGCAAACAAAAGCACATAAACAAGGTTTTAAATGTTGTAATTTGATGCAATTTTAGATCTAACACAAGATCAAATCGCCCAGAGGGTCATATGAGTCACAATTAGGGATTTTAAAGGGTTCAAATGTTGAAAATCACTCAACACAGAATTCCCAAAAATTAGGGAAAACATGTACAGGGACTAAATCACCCAAAGGGGTGAATGTGTCCCAGATTAGGGTTTTGGGTAAAAGTACAATGTTGTGTCACACTTTCAGCCAACTTATCAGCACAACTGAATTTAAGTATTTCTAACTAAAAATCAATTCTGGTCAAACATATGATCTAGTAAGATTCCTTCTAGCTAAGTTAGATACTTCCACAACTTTTTCAACTAAAATTGTTGGCTAAAAATATATGGAGCACCATTTTGAGGTGAATTTACTAGAAGAATTAAATTATTTGAAAAAATCGATGTTTTAATAACTCCTACTCATGTAAATAATTTTTTTATGAAAATATAAAAAATACCCTTTTGTAGATCGATAAGTGTAGTTTTCAAAAATATATTTATTTTAATAGTTTAATTTTTTTAATTTATTTTTTTAATTTTTACTAAAAGTAGGTTTTTAGCACAAAATATTAGGTTGATTACCATGACAAGGAAAAATACTATAACTTATTAAAAAAATTGAAAAAAAATAATGATGCACTAGATAAACGAATATATATCAAGATGGTATAATTCCTTTTCCATTTTAGATAAATATTAATATGAAATTTAATGTCGAATGAAAACAACTATTTTTTGATACACACAAAATTTAATATTCATTTAAAAACATATATTTATCAAAATTGGGAAAAACAAATCCATGCACTAAAGTTTTAAGTTATAAATACACACAAAAAATTTTAAAGAAAAAAAAAAAATTTACAATAAAAATTTTGGTGTCTCATGTAACTTCATTTTTAAACATTTTATCAGCAACTAAATTATAGCTTTAATTTATTAAAAACTAGTTTAAAATAATTTTTCTATTTTTTTAATTACAAACATAAAATATATTAAAAAATACTCATTTTACGGGGTTTACATCATTTCAAAATTTGAAACATATATGCCACTTTTTAGTGATTGAAGTTTAAAATTTGGACCAATGTTGGTCATTTCCTTTATAAAGTGTGACATAGCTTTTTTATTTTACCCTTTTGATAGTACATTTAGAAAATTCAGATTGAATGATAAGAATTTTGGTTTGTATGTAGTCTAGACTATGTGCAAATATAGATTTCAAATGGAATTCAATGATGCAAGATGCAAAAATACAACCTATATTCAGTTTCACTAATCCAAGATTTAGAAGCCCTAAATGCAAGTTAACTAATCTAGATCTAATGCAAAGTTAATGTAAGCTAGATCTAGGACTATGATATACTCCGAATTAGAAATAAGGTTTCCAAAGGATAGGCTCACCAAAATGAAATAAATAAAATGGAGGTGGTTTCTATCTTTTGGGAGATGCAACACACACACACGAGGGGGAAAGGGTATCCTCCTCTCCTATTTCCTATAGTTCATTCAAGTAAACACTAGAGATCTCAATCTAAGGATGGAATTAGGGAAATATATCTACAATAAGGTATCCTATGGGTGTGATTAAAGACAAAAGGGAGTTCACGACTAAGCAAAGGATTAGAAAGAAGTAAATTTAAATGATATGCAATTTTAACAATGTAACCTAGGAAATGAAACTCAAAATGTGAATAATAACTAAGAGTGAATAGAGGTGCACCTAGAAAATTGAAGATGCTTGAAACAAGGTCCGTCATCCCAAAATTATGACTTTTGAAGCACATTGGGACTGATATGCCCATAGAGATGATTTAGTCCCAGTTTATGGTTTCTAGCTAAATCTAGAATTTGCAACTGGTAAACCAGGATCTATACAAAATCCCTAAAAAGGTGATATACTAAGACTCATATGCCACAAGTGGCGATTTAGTCCTAGTATCATAGTTGATTTGAAACTATAGTATCCTCTAGTGATCTTATGTAGCTTCTCTCCCTTCCGATCTCTTAGTCTTAAACTCTAAATTCCAACTTGTAGGCAATTTTTCATGATCTTGCAAGATAGATGACAACTTTCTCCAATATTTCTCTTCAGTGTATCTTCAACCTAAATCTACAAATCACACATCAAAGAGAGGGAATTTTTTTGTTTTGTTAGTGGATAGGGGTTTTCCTTGGTCAAACCCCATTTTGGTAATCAAATCTTGAAATGAAATTAATTATAAAGGAAGGAATGATGAATGAACAAATAAGCTATGTGGGTATGTGCAGGATCATCATGGAAAAAATAGGCCCTTAAGTGGTGAAAATTCAGAAAAATCATAGTTAGGAAACTTGACGTAAAAATTTGAATAAGTTATCTATATTATTTAAAAAAATGTAAGAATAGAATCTATAGAAAATTGAATGTAGTTTCTAAACTACTTAGTTTATTTTAAAAAAATATATATTTGGTGAACATTTGAAATTTCAATGCAGTAGCACTTAAATTTCAGGGAAAAAATAAGAAGTAGGTGTTTGTCTGACCACCCTAACCACAATAAAATGATAATATTTTTTAATAAGATTTTAGATATATGTAGAGGACTCATGTCCCGATGTGATGCATATTTTTTTGTAATATTTTTCCAAGTAAATAATTAATTATGAATTTTTTATTACAACTTTGAAAAAATATAAAAACTCCTATGTTTGACCACCTTAAGTTGGTCAAAACTTCATGAAATTCATTTTTTTTAATCCTATAGTATGTGAAGCATAGAATATGATGCATGTTTTGGATTCAAAAAATGTGATATCACTTGAAAGCTATAGATGTTTTTCAATCAACCTATCAATTAGGACTTTAGTTGTAATTTAAATAGAAAATGAATAATAATTATTTATTAAATTCAAAGTAAAGCATAATTTATATTGGTGGAAAGTTGACAATCTCCTTTAAAAACCCTTTTCAATTCATCAATTTTGGGTAAAAAAGAAGTAATCGGCAACATACCCTACACATACCCATCATATCACCACTTTTTGGCCCATCATGATCCCACACATACCCATGTTGCAACTCACAAAACCCTTGGAATAAAGGCTAAAATATTGTATGTAATGACTAGCATGAATGTGGATCTTGACCCTAGATCGAATGCTCAAATCATGAAAACCTACATCATAAATGTTAGCTCAAAAAAAAACATGATGCATGAAGACTTTGACATGATGCTTGAATCTTGAAAGTAGATCCAAAATACTTGATAATCAGCTCTTGAATACTCTTGAATGTTCTTGAAAGTTCCCTTGATCATGAATTTTCTATAATTCTTGAATACTTGAATTGCGAGATCTTCTTAGGACAAATTATTTGATTTAACCTTGTATTTATACTTGTTTATGCTAAATTTATCAAAATTACAATACTACAAGCCAACATTAAGTCTAGGAGAATAAAATACTTCCAAGAATTGAATTCAAAATAGGTCCAAGCTAAGCAGGACACATATGCCAATTAGGGTATATGAGTCCTAATAGGCTAAGCTTTGGAGAAAATTTTCAAGAAATGCTAAGTTCTATGCCAAATTCAGGACTAGGCCTCGAAACATAGGTGGGACCCATACACCCAAGATGGCATATAAAATTCCCAAATCACTAAATCTAGGCCATACAATCCAAAATAATTAAATTATGATTGGTCATTTGATATGTCTTAGGATTATCCTTGAAAAGATGCATTAAATAAGACTTGTGGATGCAAAATAAGGTATATATAGAAGCCCAATTTTAGCAGGGAGGGCCCAAACAAGTGTGAAAATGTAAAGGGATACATTTTCCTACACTAAAAAGAGCATTAGATATCATTATTAGAGAAATTTTAAGGCATTCTAGGGTAGATTTATAGAAGATTGTTGCAACAATCAAGATTCCATTGTCTTGTCAAACATGTATTGCATCATGCATATTTTTTTAGAGCTAATATGTTGATGTAGGTTTTATGATTCAATCAAGCATCCAAAGTATCATTTCAAATAAATATTAAAATTAAATATCTACATCTATTAAGGCCACTTCATACTTGTTTACAGATCTACAAGGTTTCAAACATGGTTTTATTGTTTCATATTATGCTCCATGTTTCATTTCTCATTAAGGTTTGATTAACAAAATGGACTTTGACTAAGGAAAACCCCCATTCCCTAAAGAATTAACAATATTCTCTTCTTTGATGTGTGATTTCAGGTTTATAGGTTGAAGAAAAAGTGGATTTGAAGCCTTCAAATCACAAAGTAGTGAAAGTAGCAAAATTCGTCAAAAGCAATTGTCAAGGCTCATGAAAAACTAAGATCTAGAGCAAGATATCCATCCTATTTGCATGAAATCAGTGGGAAAGTGCTTATTGAATCTATCTTTAGAGTCTCATAAAGTTTTAGGTCAAAATTTTGCTCCTAGGACACTTCAAAAATACAAGACACTTTGCAACAATCTAGGCCTATGAGTCCTAGTACACCATTTTTATTAGTCTTTTGCAGATCTAAATCAATCACTAGGAGATTCTAGATCTTTCCCAAACACTTTATACTAGGAATAAATCAACAATATTGGCATATGAGTCCCAATGCACATCAACAACAATGAAATTCATGTTTTTCAGATATTGTTTAGTCATCTCCAACTTTCCATGTGCTTCTTTGTTATCCTCAGTTTCTCATTCAGATTTTAAGTTTCATTTCCTAGGTCATATAGTTATATTTGCATACTACTTTCATTTCCTTCTTTCTAAGAATTTTCTTAGTGGTGAACCCCTCTGCTTAATCACACCTAAGGAGACCTTGTACTAATCTCTTTTCCTAATTGGCTCATTTGGCTGAGATCTCTAGGGTTTCCTTGAATGAACTAAGAGTGAAATAGGTCCCTTATGTGTGTTCCATCTCCTAAAAGGTGAAGCAATATCCTTCATTATGTTCAATAATATTCTTATCTCCTTGGGGTCCATAATCTAGAACAACCTCCTAAAAACTAAGAATTTAATTTCTTAGGGTATCTTCTATTAGGTCTAAACTTATGTTTCAATTATTTTTTAGGATGACAAATGGATTTTGAAGCATGATCTTGATCTCCATCCAATGTACTATGCTATCAAATTGAATCTTTGTTCAAGATTAGGCCCTCTGGTTTTATATTACTTGAACTACTCCACAGATCTTCCCCTTTGGAAGATTGATCCCAACTGGTACAATCTCTTGCTCCACGTGGTTGCCTCAAAACTTCTCAAAATAGTTGGTAATTTAATAATCTTCAATTTAAATTTATCTGATACTTTTGTATCGGTAGACTCTAAGGATGACAACTATTCATTTAAGTCTAGATACAACATTTTATCCACTATTTGGGTTCCTCAATTCAACTGAATCAAGGTCTAGCAGAACAATTCCTTGCCTAAGGTGCAATTCTTGTAGTTTATGACCTTCCATGAAAGAATTATCATTCTAGATGATCTACGAGAGAGGGGGGCCATCTTGGAAACAAGTTCTTCCTATGTAAAATGGAAGAAGAAACAATTTCAAATCTTTTATTTCATTGGTCCTACTCTTGGTAGGTACGTCAAAAAATTTATTCCTTGTTCAAGGTTAGATGGGTCTACAAAAAAGATATCAAGAATGAATTTGATGGGTAGTCCCCACTAGTGTCTCATCCTTTTCTCATGGAGCTTTGGTGGTAGGCTCTACTTTTCATAGGTTGGGTGCTCTAGAAGAGTGTAGCAATATGATTTTTAGGGATAAAAAATGCCCATAGAAGGCTATTGCGAATAATATTATTAACCAAATAATATATTTATGATTAATAAATAATGACGGTACTGGATTATGGGTATTGTAAGACTCGCCACCTTTGATAGTATTCCCTATAAGAAATAATTTGTATGGGAGAATATTGAATTGTAGATTATATCATTGGTTGGATTGTGGATTACAATGATAATGTTTCTAAGATTATAAAGGTTTTATGGTGACTTGATTATATAGGAGGTTAAGGCTACTGGTTTCTTGCATAAGGCTCATATCTTGAGCATGGATTCATTATAATGACCTTGGACTAGTGTGGTTGTTTCCTTATGGAAGATATTAGAAACATGATTCATAGATACTTTACTTTGGACTAAGGGATATCTAAGGCTATTTTGATCTTGGTCTAAATGATATTTATCTATAAGGTTGTTCATGGCTTGTAGATTGAATCTTGAGGAATTATTTCTCATGATGATTTCATAGATAATATTTGGTATGGATAAAATTGGCCATGAAAATATTCAACTCTTCGTAAATCATATTTGGTGTCATTATGTTTGCTTAATTCTACAATGTTATAGTCATTATACTGAAAGAGAATTCTATTTTCTTAATCAACGCATTGAACCAAGGGTTCATCATAGTATTTTTTTAGGTTTTATTTATTTTCTAAATATATTTTAGTTTTTCATGGCTTTATGCAAATATTTATAAGATAAAATACACACAACAACCTAGCTAGTCAAGTGGGATTACTTTATTTTTGAGCCTGTTTATCTACCTAGAATTGGTCATAAATAGTATCAGCCTATTTAAATCAAGAATACAATCACTCTTTATCCTATAAATAAACTTAATGTGTTAAAGGGGAGCCTATTTACCTTAAAATTCCATTTCTAGAGGTATGTATGAGTACCATTCCTAGGCTAATCATTTACCAATACATCATAAAGATAAATACCCAAATAATTTTCTATCATAGGTTAGTATAAGTTTCAAATAGGAATTCCTCAATGTAGATAAAGGAATTCAAGGCCAAAATATATAAAATTAGGATATATATCTAATGTCTTAGTTCAAGAGGGTAACCACTCACCTCCATCACATAGTAAGCATTGAAGTTTTTCTCTATCTTATCTATGTAAAACAATCACCCCAAAGGGACGAGCCTTTTAATCTCCACTAAATTTATGTACCACACCGTAACACATGGGTTTAGGTCAACACTTACTAATGAAATCGAGGTTAGGGCTACATATAAAAGAAAATAATGAAAGAAGAACTTGATTTTCTCTCAAAGATCACATTATTGTGTGATGAGAGAACAATAATAACTTGGAAAAGGGTGATTTTCATCCTTACATTTATCTATTGGTTCAATAGGAAATAATATGTAACCTTTACCCATGAAGAAAAAAGACAAAAAAATAGAAAAGACATAACACATTAAATATTAATTTTCATTATAGATAAAACAATGAGTGAAAATGAGATTATAAATTTGACCTTTTGACATGTGAACTTGCATACAAAATTTAGTAGCCTCCAAAAATCAAGTATTTAACATATTATTTCACTATAATTAAAGAGGATTCCAAAGAAAAAAATGTTAAATTTAAATTTCATATATCAAAGATGTTCTTCCTAAAATAAAACACATAAATGTATGATATATATATGCATAATGAATTTGGTTGTGAGATATTTTCAACATCTATACAAAATATTAAATTTAATAATAGGAAAAATTAAATTTTGAATAAGGTCTATTTTATGAATAAAACAAAGGGATCTACATCCTATTATAGTGGACTCATGAGAGAGATAACAATATAGTGAAGGTTTTGTAGTGGGAGAGTAGTTATTTGAGTAGCCAAATGGTTGCATCAATGGCATTGACATAGGCCATGGAATAGGAATTGGCCCTGCCATGCTAATTATGATAGATGTGTAGGTTATGTGATACCTTGTATAGACCTTTTGACCTTATAAAATATATTATTTTCATTTGTTAATTATAGATTATTATGTATATATAATATTTTTTAAATATTTTTTGAGTTAAAAAATAAAAATATAAGTAAATATTACTCGCTTAATTAGAGATGCAGTATGGATCAATATAATAAAAAGTAGACGCAACCCTAGAAAACCCTATTATTGGCTATAACAAAACTCATTGGGTGTGCCAAAATGTATAAGCCTAATTTTAAAAAATTAAAGAGGTGAAGATAATATTAAGCCCTTTGTTCTAAATCAAACATAAACTTAGATCAAGATAAAGAGAGTTCAAATAAAATAAATATGGGATAATAGTATCTATGCAAACCATCCTCATTGAAGTTTGATCAAGATATAATGCATGTTACTACTTAAGGACTTTTGTAATATTTTTATAGCATGTACTTGTGAATCTTTGAATATATGATGGATGTTTTGATGAAAGGTTGGATTAATTTTTTATATTCTTAAAAAGATATATAAATTTTGAGGATTTTATCTTTGATGAATCAAATAGAGATTGATTGAGATTGAGTCGAGAATATTGATAACCTAAAATAGTTAAATAGAATTATGAGAACTCCTTAGTGGGCTTGATATGGGTGAGAAAAAACTTTTATTATTTTTATTTGTTTATTTTTATTAATTAGTTGTATATGGACTAAAAATAGGAGGGAATCATTGAAAATTTATAATGGGACATAAGTAGATAATTATTTTTTGATAAAGGGTAAAACGAGTTTTACAGGGACCTGAAACCACAAAGTTTACAACAGAAAAGAAAGGACAAAAAAGTCCAACAGACACAACCGGCTGCACAAAAGGAAAAAACCAGAACAAACAGCAACCACCCGCAAAAGACTAGGAAGGTCAAACAAAAAAAGCCAGCAGAAAAGCCAAAAAAAAGACAAGCCGCGATTAACCCAGAGTCTTTAGGATAGACTTTGTCTCAGCCTCTAGGTTCTACATATGTTGAACACCCTTCTTAAATGTTTGAATCATTTGCGGAGTGGGAGGAACCTTCCTCTTCAAATTGGCCCTGGTTCTCTTAGAAATGCCAGCATCCTCCTCCTGGTTTCTTTTGTTGATTTCCTCCAGATCAACCACCAAAGACCCCTATTGAGCTTTGTCCAATTTCTTAGTCATGGCATTGATAATGATGGCGTTGTGTCTGGCCATACAATTGTTTTGCTTGGCAATAATTTTGACAGTATTTTTCATTTTCTCCAACTCAATTTCAACATTTATGTCCTTGCCAACTTGGTACTGGCTATCTTTGTTGACACCGTGTTCTCTTCATTCCACCTCTTTATTATCAAGCACCGCAACCTTAGCTCCCAAATCTTCCAGTTTACTTTCAAGGGCCCAATTTTTTGTCTTTAGCTCATTAATTTCATGAAAAGTCCATTTCGAAAGTTTGAAATGGTTATCACCATTATTTCTAGCTAAATCCAAAACATCCATAGAGGGATCCCTATCAGTGTTGAAACAAGTATTAGTAGGGTCAGGAGTAATAGGGGAGCCAGTTCTAGAATTTCTATCCAACGACAGGTTAGCAGAGGGTGCGGTTTTGTTAGCACTAGACTCCTCAGAGTCAGGAGAATCTTCATAGTACGAAACAAGGTTTTTAGCCAGAGGATTCTTATCAACACTTCTGGTTTTAAGGGAAGGACTTCCCAGCTTAGGCACAACATGATCTTTCACAGTAATGAGGTTAGGGTGTTTCTTACCAGTTTGGACAGTGGGCGGGCTAAGGACCATTCTAGCCGAAAATAAATTGGGAAAAATCCCTGAGTAGCTGGGTTCAGTATCATCTTCCTCAGAATTAGGGGAGGCTTCCAAATTAGCAGGGACGAGAATTTTTTGGTAATGGTAAACAATTAATCTAATCAGGCCAGTATGCAAAATAGGGAATCTTCTAGGGTTTTTCTTGTGGTCATCCAAGCTTTTTCTCAAAGAAAAGAGAAGATAGTAGGGGAAAGAAACCTTGACCTTGTAGCGGAAATGGTTGAGAAGGGAAAAGTGATAATCGTAGACCCTGGTGAAGTGACGATCCACAGTTATGTACTCCATGATAACACGAAGAACCTTTCTCCATAGAGATTTTATGGTGTCGGCTTCGAAGTAGCTATTAGCAATTTTCACTAGTTTCAATCTTTCCTTCTCTTTTTTCGAAAATCTGATGACAGATTCATTAGAGAAAACCCTGTCCTTGAAACACTTTCATTGAGCTCAACTTTCCAACCAAAAAGGGTAAGATCCCCGTTATCCCAATTTTTCTCAAAAAGATCTGCAGCCTCCTGATTCGAACCATGGAGTTTTTCCAGGAAAGGAAGTAAACCCCCACTTTTAACTTTATTCCAAGCCTTAGCATTTCTTGTGTGCATCTCAAAGCTTTCCGGCTCAATTATTTTCCTATCTCCACCCATCTTTGCAAGCACAATGGGGCAGACTAAGATGAAATCTTTACTAGAACTGGTCCCGCCAAATCTAAGAACCCACAAAGCATGCCAGGCCACCTTGCAAACTAAGAAACTAAGCTCGGTCCCATACAATCTAATGATTGTGATGTGATAACTCCATCCTGTCCTCATTAAAGAGATGACACACCTCTTTCCCATGTGATTCATCATAACTCAATAAGGCACAAAAATTAACACTTAGATCACTAAAATTTAGCCAAGTGCTCTGTTCATTACTCCTAACCCCTTCATTAGCAAAAAAATCTGCTATAGCATTGGCTTCTCTATAGGCATGTGAAATCTTTATGTTGTCAAACTTAGCTAGAGTCGAGATGGCATCATCAATCCATGAATTTATTGTCCACGAGGGGGGGGAGTTGCCTAGAAGATAATCAATAATATTTCTGTAATCACCTTCAAGCTAAAGGTTTTTAAAATTAAGACTTTGGGCCAAATTTATAATATGAAAAGCACCAGCAGCCTCACCCAGGTGATTGGTTTGGGAACATAGAGGAGTAGCTGTCACACCTAGAAAGTTTCCAAAGGAGTCCCTTATGACTCCACCACAACCCGCCGCCCCTAGATTACCTTTAGCCGCTCCATCGAAGTTAGCTTTCACCCATCCATTAGGTGGAAAAGACTAGCTGACACCCTCTCTATCCTTCTTAGCTTTTTTAGGGGCGCAAGGAAAATCATGACTTATATTCCATTCCTTGGAAACTATAAGATCATAGGACGAATGAGCCACTTTCTCTGAATTGCTAACCTTATGGGAGATAGCATTGACATTTTCTTTCAGAAATCTAATTATTTTATCAAAAATAATGTCCACTGGAGCTTCTTTATCTCTCTAAAATTTGTTGTTACGTTCTTTCCAAAGACCCCAAGCAACATGAAGGAAAGAGAAATACCATAAAAACCAGAGAACAAGATTGTGAGTCGGGGCTTTCCATTGAAGGAAGAAGTCTTCAATAGACAAGGGGAAAACCTAATAAAGCTGCCAATAAATGATTATTTTTTCCCAAATTGAGGCAGCAAAAGGATAGTGAAGGAACATATGACGCACTGACTTTGCCTCCATCTTACAAAGAAAACATCTATTAGGTATTTGAAAGCCGCGTTTGCATAGGTTATCAACCGTGAGCACCTTATTTTGGAGAAGGATCCAGAAAAATGTTGATTTTAGGGACCAAATGTTTGAACCAAGCCTTCGGCCAAAAGGGAGGAGAGCCCTGGGAAGAAGTAATCCTAGCAATGGTAGACAAAATAGAATAGTTTCCCAAGGGTTCATTGATCCAGACAAGATGATTCCTCTCCATCCAATCGTGAGCAAAGTCTACCCAACAAAGAAGATGTAATAGGAGGCGAGCTTGATCAACAAGACAATGTGATCCACCCATTTTCCATTCACTCTATAGTCTTTCACGTAAGAACCAAAATGAACTTTTCAATTCTCATCCCATCCACTAAAGGAATCAATTTTTATAAGGGGATCCTTAAACAGCCATCTATCCTCCCAGAATCTAGTTTGGTTTCCACTTCTAACTTGCCAACTTGTTCCAGAGTCAACAATTTTTTTCCCATTGATCAGATTATTCCAGCAGGTTGAACCTCTAGGAAGAAGATGGGATTCCTTCAGTATTATAAGAGAAATATTTCTCTCTAAATATTTGCTAGCTAGGATATCAGTCTATTTGCCTGAAGATGAAAAAATTCTCTAGATTTTTTTTGCTAGAAGAATCTTGTTAATCATTTTGATTCCTCTAAGACCTAATCCTCCGGCCTTTTTTGGTCTACACACCAGATCCCATCCTATTAAAGGTAGTCTTTTCTTTTCTTCAACACCCGACCAAAGAAATATTTTTTGAATCTTTTATATGGCATCCGCAAACTTAGCAGGAATCTTAAAGAGGCTCAGAGCATAGATCAAAAAATTCTAAAGAGAAGCTTTGAGGAGTTGAAGTTTACCCGCTTGACTTAACAAAGCTCTTTCCAACTAGCAAGCTTCTTGCTAAACCTCTCGACCAACGAAATCCAAAAGGATTCAGGGGGTTTAAGGCTTAAGGGTAAGCCAAGATAGGTGGTAGGCAAGGAGTCCACCCTACAACCAAGGATTCTGGAAATTTTGGTTTGTCTGTGAGCTAGGGTGTTGAAAAAGAAAAGAGAACTTTTTTTATTATTAATCAGCTATCCAGATGCTCTCCCATATTTATCGAGCAGAGATTTCAAAGTTTTTCCTTCTGAGACTGAGGATTTACCCAAGAGCATAGTATCATCAACAAATTGTTGATGAGAACAAACCAGGTTGCTTGAGGAAGGATTAAGACCAAGAAGGGTTCTATTGTCAATCAACCTTTTCATATTTCTTCCAAGACTTTTAGCCATGATAGTGAATAAAATAGGAAAAATAGGATCACCCTGTCTTAGACCTCTGGAACTTTTGAAGAAACTTGTGATCCATTCACCATAAAAAAATAGGAAGCAATTGACACAAGCCATTCCACCATTTGAAGAACATCAAGCAGCAAGACCTCGAAAAAGCCTTTAAAATTTTAAATAAGAAAACTTTCCAATTCTATTGAGGAAATCAAAGTAGGAAAGAGAATTAAGAATCTTGAAGTCAAAACCTTTGAGATGATTTTATAGATTGAGTTGCATAGGCTTATGGGTCAGAAGGCCTCAAAGTTCATTACTCTAGGATTCTTAGGGATTAGAACTAGGAAAGTGGTATTCAATTCTTTTAGGAGACTTCTGGATCCAAAAAATTCTTTAACAACATTCACCACATCTTCTCCAACTATCTCCCATAACCATTGAAAGAAAAACAAAGGGAACCCATCCAGACCCGAAGCTTTACTCCCATCAAAGGAGAAAACAACCTTCTTGACTTCCTCATTGGTAGGAATAGCAGACAACATAGAGTTATTCTCCTGATTGATCACTTTAGGTATAGTCTCTATTAAATGATCCTGATCATTTTGGTTATTTTCATCGTTCTCAGAAAGAATATTTTTAAAGAATAAAAAAACATGCTTTCTAATATCCTCCTCCTCCTCATACCTAGTACCATTCACTTCAATTTGATATATTATGTTGACATCCCTATGTTTTGAGGCCAATAGATGAAAGTACCTCGTATTTTTGTCACCTGCAGATAACCATAAAGCTCTAGATCTTTGCCTCTAGAACTCCTCTCCGATAATGTCGTGCATCTTAATGAGTATCTCATTCTCTCTTTCCTTTGTATCATTCAAATATCCCTCCTTCTGGATTTTATATTGAATCTCCCCCAGATCCATCTGAAGATCAGATTTGATCTTGAAAATGTTCCCAAAGGACTCTTTTTTCCATTTTTTCAAGTTACAAATTTAACTTCCCTTAAATTTTTAGCTATTCTAAACATAGTTGTGTTGGAGATACTTATATTCCACCATTTCCTAATTTCTTCATTAAAACCAAGATGAGAAAGCCACATTTTCTCAACTCTGAAAGGGATATTTTTCTTCTTTTTTATAGGATCCGCAACAAAACTAATAGGGAAGTGATCAGATCCAATCCTAGAGAGAGCTTTAAGAGAACAGTAATAATAAAAAAACCAATGATTAGAAACTAAAGATCTATCTAATCTAACATGTATAAGATCCATCCCCTATCTGCGATTTGACCAGGTATATGAAGCTCCATGTAAGTCTAGATCAATCAGCCCCTGGTTGTCAATGAAACTCTGAAGATCCTCTTTGCCCTCTGCATTGATCTGGGAACCTCCAAATTTTTCTTCATTCATTAAGGGCGTATTAAAGTCACCCATAACAACCCAAGACTCTCTATCAAAAATCCTCCTAAAGGCAGCTACCTCCATCCAAAAGGATTTTCTAAGACCACCTCCATTGAGGGCATAGATGTTCAATTGGATCCAACTGAAATTATCCCTAATATGTGTGAATCTAGTAGCAATATGGTTCGTACCTTCCAAAATCGGATCCCCTTTGATTATGTGACTATTCTAGAAAGTAGCAATACCTCCTGAAGCACCATTCAAGTTGTTTCCATGAGTACTACAATGTTGAAATAGTTTCAAATTTGCTACTTTTTCCTTTGACATTTTCGTCTCCTGAATAAGAAGAATATCGGGCTTGTGATCTCTAACAAAATTGTATAGAACATCCTACTTGTGGGGACTATTAAGTCCCCTGATATTCCAAGACATGATCTTCATGAGTTACTAGGGGAATTGAGGCACTCTGGGATGGTTTTTTGAGACCCATCTACAATATCCTGAAAACTGTTATGCTCTCTTATCCATTTAATAGATTTTTTTCCCTCGAGAGTTCTTTGTTGCTCCACAGTTGCCTTTGCTTTTGATCTGGTAGAAATACCACTTGGAGTCTTCCATTGTTTGTTTTTATTTTTATTTTTCTTTGATAAGATCTCTTATTTATCAGTATCTTCTTGACTATCCATCTCTTTACTAGATTCCCATTCCTTATCAGTAAGGAGCCTTTGTTCCTAGGGTAATGTCTCCATGATACCATTCAAATGAAAAGTTGAATAGTTTCTAGAAAGTTTAGTAGAATGGTTTGGATTATCGAGTGAATCCTTAACAAATTCCAAGGAGTTAGGATCTGTAAAGTGATCTACACCCGAAGGAAAATGACCTTCAGAGGAAGGGAGTGGGAGAGGGATGTTCAGCTCCAAGGACAACCCCTGAATATGAATATCCTCCAAGCCTAGGATCCCATCATTATTCTCAATTGGGGTCAACACTTGGGAAAAAGGGTAAGCTTCTTGATTTGGTTTTTCTTCCCCGGCCGTTTGATCCTCACTGGTTTCTCTTTCCTTAATAGGTAAGGTATTCTCAAGATCCTTATGTTGGGGTTCCAACGAAGCCTCACCATTATTTTCCATAACCACTTCAACCTCATTAGAAGTAATTTGAACATTAGACTCTTTATTTTCAAGGCTATCTCCTCTTGATTTCTTTCACCATATAGATTTCAAAGAACTAGCTAGTTTCTCTTTCTCTTTGGTGGCATTTAAAGGGAATTTCTTAGCCCAATGCCCAGATATTTTGCATTTGAAACAAGCAAACAAGATGGTTTCAAACTCTATGTCCTATGACCAGGAACCCAATTTCAACTGAATCTCGATCGATGAGGGAAGGTCAGTATTCTGAGAGACCCCTACACATATTCTTGCAAATACCGACCTCTTTCTAGCAGTTGTCATAGAATCAATAGAAAGGAGCTCTCCAAAGGAACTCGCAATACCATAAAAGACATCCTCATTCCAGTATTCTAGGGGAAGGCCCGAAAGTCTGACCCATACTGGGACATTCTCAAAAATAGAGTCCAGAAGGTCCAGATTAGAGGACCACTTCTTTAGAGCCATGGAAGATTTCCCTATAACCCAAGGACCCCCACTTCTAACAGCCAAGATATCCTCTCTGCAAGTGAACTTGAACGAAAAAAAACCCTTTGGAAGTGCTGCTACTGAGACTTTTCCATTAGTTCTCCATTTATTTTTGACAAACTCCCTGACCACTTCAATATTTTGTCTAGGGCCCATAAATTTCCCAACCAGGGTTCTTTCCATTAAAGCAATATTATGATCAATTAACAAATCTGGCACAAAAATTGCAAACTTACCTTTTTCTAGGAAAGAGATGTTTTGCACTGGAGGGAAAGATGACTTTCCATTTGGTTTTACCCCAAACAGAGAAGTCTAGGGTTTGTGATTACCTCCAATGCCCCTAGTGGTCCCCACCGCATCTTTGGATTTTTCATTTTTTTGACCGGTAGGGGAACCCACAGGATTAACCGCCGAAATATCCTTTCCACCTGATTCCACCAGGATTTTGTTTCTGGAGTCCACATCATCCTTATTAACCTCACCTTGCTTCTTACTCAATACTAATGCCTGAGACTTCTCAGATCTTGCTCCGCCTCCATTTCCATTGCTTGGATTTTCAAAATCCTTCTTTTCCCGCCCATGCCCGCGCTCATGTGCCTCCATTCCCACCTTTTGAATTGTTAATGAAGCACTTTGTAGTTAATTATTTTTTAATTATTTACAAAAAATAAATATAAAAATATTTATTTATTTATTTTCAAATAAATAAATAAATATGAATTAGCCTAATTAAATAAATAATATAAATCAGTAATTTAACTAGTGGTGGTAAATGAAAGGGGAATTAGTGATGAAATATTGTCATGGAATTAAGATACAAAGTTAGGTACAATGTTAGTAGGAGGTGAAAACTAAGTGTACACAAATCATTTTATTATTTTCTTGTTGGTAAGTTGTTCTTCTTGTCTTCTAATACCTTTTAATCTTTTGTCAAAATATTTTATTCTTTTTCTAACTTCATCGATAGATAACATTTATCATATATTTACTCTCTTTCAAGGGAATTCTAGTGACAAGATTTTTTTTTTAAATCTATGAATTAATCCCATTATTTATTATATTGGGGGCATTGCTTCATCCACCACTTAAGGGAACCATTTCTAAGTGTTTCCACAAATGCATCTAAATTTATATAATTTATTGTTACACCATTTATTATCAATATATAATATATGAATTATATTCTAAATAGATTCTTTGCTGACTTTACAAAAATGAGTGCTAGCTCTTAATGCAATACTATTATATTGTTCATAAGTGTTAAGTGCTTATGTTTTGTCACTATTTAATGAAGTGACTCCTTTATTTATTTTTCCTCTTTCCTTATTTTTCTTGGGTTACTTAGTTCTCTATCCTTAAAACTATTGGAACTCTTTTTGTACTTAGTAGCTTCCTATTATTTAAGTACAACTTCCTCACTTTGTTGTTTTCCAAGGAAAATATATATTAAAGAACTCTATGCCCATGATATCCTCACAAAAAAATGATAAATTATCTTATATTTGTCACTTTTTTGTTTGACTCTTGGTTAGAGGGATTCACCTCTTTAAGTGGTCATCTCTCTTTGAGAGATGTACTTTTGTTAACTTCTCATCAACTAATGAAATGTCATTATATAATGTTAGAATATCACATCCTTATTTGAGTTATTTAATTATGTGAATGGATAACTCATTAAATAATTTTATTCTAACATCATTTCCAAAATTCTTTCCTCGTTCATGAGATTGTAAATCTTTCATCATTTTCTCCTTTTATAAACACTTCTACTCACCAAATCACCTAAATATTCCATATTAAACTTGAGATATTTTAATTGAGATAAATTATAGTTTGTAAAACCTCAAGCTCTTTAGTGATTAAAACCTTAAGGATTGATATATTTTGTTAAGAAGATGGCTATGAAGCAAAAATTTCAATTGATGGAGCTCCTTTGCTTTTATATCCTCGCAAAAAAAATATAATTCTAAGCCCTATATCAATTGAATCCTTATACTGATCAAATTATTTCACATATTCTACCAATTTGGTTAAAAAAAAATTAATTTTTTTTGGCCTAAATGATTGTGTGCTCTAATATATATCATAATAATTAAGTGGTATTTTAACTTTCAATTACATTGATGATGAAATGTTAAATATCTCAGTATAATACATGCTCATTCACTCTTGAGAATATTATATAGAATTCTTTATTCTTCTATAATATCTCTTTTCTCTCCATTGATTTTTTTTCTATTTTTTCCTCTTCCATATTCATTTGATAATCTTTTCACTCTTTTATTGTACCTTTATCATGGGTGTTATTAATTTGGAATAATATTAATCTTTTTAACAATACCTAATGGATGATTCTAGAATAGCTATAATAGTCACATCCTTTCAAGATGCATCCCTTTCCATTTTAATCTTGTAGGTTCCTAACCCCATCACCAAGAGTTAGTGCCTACTGGGTAGTATCATACAACATAAAAATAACTTCTTTATTTGTAATCCCTTTCCTATAATAATATTTATTACCTTAACAAATTTCTATGGTTAACTCCTCTCCTTTCCAAAACCTACAAGGATCACAAAAGGGAACCAAATGTTTACAAGAGGAAGAGCATATGATTCTTTTGAATGAATTCTCTACTTATGCTATATTTATACCTTGGTATGATGGATAAGGAAAATAATATGAATATTTGTGGTGGATTACAACATATATTAAATAAGATGAGAATCAATGAATAAACCATATATATATATTAATCTCATGTAATGTATATTTATTATTCACTTAATAGATTTTATTTTTGATATAATTATCTATCATATATTCTTCATACATCTCTATATCTCTCATATATTTTTTCTATATTGTTCATAAATTATTCATTTATTTTCCTCTCCTCTCTTCATCTTATGTGGTAAATATACGTTTATGAGTATTGAACCGCAGATTTTTTGGTTCCCATGGACTTCTCTAGCTCTTTTGGGGTCTTTCACCTAAAAGGAGAGAGATAGGGCCCATAAATGCTAAGGGTTCATTCAAATTATGTTATGTGAGATGTTTTCTAAGCTAAATGAAGTGATCTAAATGAAAATGAATGATTTAAATGAATGAATTTGAATGCAAAACTAAGATTTATGCTATGTTTGAAAATACACAATGATATGCAATCAATGAACTAAAAGATGAAATTATGCAGAACAAAAAGAAATGGGAAGAAACAAAGTGCACCTGGAGGCCTGATGAAGAATCTAGAATCTATAGAAGGTTGTCTAAAATTACTGAAATTTCACAGTGGGACTCATTCACCCAAGGTGGCGAATTACTCCTAATACTGGTGAAATCTCTCAGAAACCAATTTCTGATTGTTGGGATCCATAGTTTGGAAAAATTTAGATTTTTAGTCTTAAGGTGGGGCTCATTCACCATTTGAATCAGTCCTCTCCCAACATTTGAGAAATTAGAACAACTCTACAACACTAGATCTGGAAATATCTGCTTGTCGGGTTACTAAAGTCAATTATACAGGAAATAGATAGAGAACCTTCTCCAAGCTTGAAATAGAGTTGATTTGACTTGAAGCACCTATTTGAACTTTTGACCAATCTTCAACACCAAAATGCTTGTTAAATTTGCATACCTAGGTCTGCAAAAACACATGCAAGAGGGGAAAAATGGTGAGGGTTAGCAAATAGGGGTTTGCCTTGGTCAAACCCCACTTTTGATAATCAAACCCTTAATGAAATAATGAAATGCAAGAAAATGATAAACTAACAACATGCAAATGCTATCAACTTACCAAACCCTTGATGAGGAAAATCTGAAGTAATATCAATGGATGCTTCAAAGTGCTTGAATAATGCTTGATAAAATGTTGTAAGATGCTTGAATGCTTGAGATTGCGTGAATATGATATGTGAATGTTGAGGATGTAAGATGAGGTGAAAATCACATATTTATACAATCTTGTGCCTTAGTAACCCATTCATACCTCATCACAGGCCGACATCAAGTGTTTTTGAATAAAAACCCGAAAGGGAATTTAAAATATTTTTAATTTGGAGCCAAGGGGGACCTATTCACCACCCATGGTGAATGGATCCCACCTTAGGCTTGAAAGTGTGTGTCAGAATTTAAGTTACATTTAATGTTGTTTGTCAGGCTTACATTAAAAAATACACTTAATTAAAGCATATAAGGGCATAAAGGGGTCAAATAAGCCATAAGAAAGGGATAAATGGTGAAGTTGTACCTAGAAAAGCATGAAATCTTGTTACAAGACTTTACAACACTTCAAAATAGGACTTGATTAGTGATGAAAATGTGTTTTTTAGGTAAATTATAATGAATAGATTCTGAAAGAGTGTAGAAATGTTTTACAACAATTCACAACACCTTCACAAGACGTCATTATTTGAATTTTAGTACCTAAATATGCATATTCAAGCCATGTTACATTATAAAATCGGAGAAAAATAAATCAAACACCATGAAACAAGACCTAAAAGGCCATGAAAATGACAAGGGACCATTTTTCTATGACATAAGTACCTATAAGAGCATATGCCTCTTCATGTTCCTTTATTAATATACCTCTTTATATGCGACACATGTTTCATTTAGGTGCTATACTTTCATCTCTTTTGTTTGTGGTGACATCAAGTTGCTCTATATTTCTTGGGGATGTGTTCACATGCTCCTAGCCATTGACACCTTACAAGTTTTCACATTTACTGTTTCTTAAGCTACTCTTTCAAGTTTTCAAGTTAATGGGAGTGGTGTGGCTTTTCTTCACCAATAATATTACTGGTTGCTCTTTTACATTATGATAGCAAGAAACCTTCTCCCACTCAATCTTGTGATTTTACTCCTAGATTCATCACACCACTACATATTGATTGCCTTACTATAACCATTCTTTTCTCATGCTCTTTGATGCCTTATTAGGGTTATATGCACATCATAGTGCCCTATGTATACACATGGATGTATTTAGCCATTGAGGGTCACATCCCCATTTTCATTTACTTGTGGTATGGCAACATTTTACCTTGAAATTAATATTTGAACCATATGATTTTAATTACTTATATTTATAAATATTTATACTTGATTGTTAGATAATGAATTTATTATGTAATTACCACCTTACATGAGTTACATGTTTATCCTTAGATTACACTTGTTTTCAAATAGATTTTCCCATCTCTTCCAATTCTTTTCATTCTATGGATGAAACCAATTACTAGATCATATACTATTACTAACATTCATATGACAACCTTTAAAGTAGTGACAATAATACACATAGAATCATCAAGATGTTAAGATGGAGATTTATCAAATGAGAAATATTGTATGATATGCCACTTTACAACAAACCATACCATTCTCTACACAAGAGAAATTTGTAAACTCTATTCCTTCTTGATTTGAATTTTTTCTTGATAATTAAGAAAATATGTAATATGTGCCTATTTTATTAGTGAGATATATCCTAGTCATTGAATATTTCTCCTTTTTTTAGTTTGTTTCCAATGACTATGCAAATTAAGGATGAGGAACACATAATGGTATATAGTGGGATTCAATACTTTATATCATCATGATATATTTATTTTATGTCTTCAAATATTTACCTTAATACATGTTTGTGAGTTCTCATATACATTCAGGTGCACAAGAATTGTAAGATTCATATGCACCTCAAAATGGCGGAAATTTATGATGGTGCAAACACTTATTGTCATCTTGTTTTATGCCCATTTTTAGGGAATATCTTGATGTAATTCCATATCAACAAATAGCACATGCAATACAAAGTTAGGTTCATTCCAAATTGCTCAATCATCCTCCTTTAGATACATCCCTACATACTTGACCATAAATTATCAATTCCTTCACATACCTAGTCATTTCACATTTTTTTTTTTTTAAACTGCAAGAATAGAGTAACCCACCCTTATAAACTACAGTGCATTTGGTAAATTTTTTCATGTGATCTATGACATTGTCACAACACACCCTCTAGTACCACGAGGATGGGTGAGACTAGACCTCATGACCTCTTGGCTACAATAGGATACTTTAGTCAATCGAGCTAGGCCTCCCACCCCATCATTTCAAATTTATTACACCTTCCATGTGCACACATTTATTCAACTACCTAAATGTTAGGGTTTCATTATTCTAAATCAGTCTCACAAGTGAGATTAATCTAACTCTTATAAACTTATCAACTAAAATTAAAAAAAATTAAATTTAAATTTTGATTGACTCTTACCTATTTTATCATATTGAGCTAGCTCAAAACATATTTCATATAATTGAATTTAAAGAGATTCAATAGACATTCATCCAAGAAATCAAAGACATCATAGAATCATTTGAAGTAAAACATTGACAATTAAAAAAGTACACTGAAAAGAACAACGTTTACTTTAAAATCATATGTAAATCATTTCAATACACCCTAGTGATTTTTTGTATAAATGTAAAGCTAATCCCTCCAAAAACTGACCTAAGCGTACTAGTAGCTTTCTACCAGGAAAATGAAATTAAACATACTTGCACCAATCAAGTAATTCTTTCGCTATGAAAGTCGTTAAACGGTTTCCATCTTTTATCCAAATAGCGTTCATATATGTATTCTGTATAAAATAATAATTTTGTTTGCTGAACAAGTACGGAATTTAGTCGAAGGGCTCTTCAATATGTGCGCCATATTGAAGAATATAATCAAATTATAAATCATGAACAGCAATAATATTGCAAACTCAGATGTAGAGTCTTAAATATAATATATTTAGAAAGACTGAATTTATTTAAACATAAACGTTCTCAGAGCGTAGATAGTAGGTACTGAAAATAACAGAAACAGAAGCAACGAGTGACAGATCTTATTTAAACTGATAAATTTGCCCGTGCAAACTGGGAGGCCTGTGCTGCTGCGGCTTTTGGAGATGTGAAAGCTGCTCCAACCAACGATTTGACATCCTCTGGACTGTACGCAAAATTCTTGTGTGCATACGAATTGAGCAGAGATGCGGAGGCCTGTTTGAGAAGAGTACTGTAGGCGTCATTGTTACCGTTTTGCAAGGCTTGGAGGAGAGTCATGCTGGGTGGGAACATCGAGGAGGCAGGTTTGCCAAATATAGACCCTATTGTTGAGATTGTGGATAACATGTCCGGCCATGACCCAAAGTTAGATTTCCAGAAGCTGCATCAAAAATATACAATAAATTAGTCACAGAAGAGTTTAAACAGCTGGCATAATTGCTTACTATTTGTAGCATCTGAGATTTCAAATAACAAACAATGTGCAAGTGTTTACTTCAGCAATCTCTTATCCAGGTGCTTTTGGAGCATCTAAAGCGTTTAGGTTAAGCTATCAGTCACCAAAAACATTTTTTTATGCAACCATTAACAAATCATTGAATAGGGTTTATCATGGACGTAAACACACAGAATTGAGGAAGTAGATTATTCATTATTATTTTTTTATATTTTTACAATTGAAAAATAATCGTTATTTCTCTTTCTGTTTCCTTCTTTTTTCAGTTTCTGACAGCTTTCTTAATTTATCATTTTCGAAAATTTCGAATGTATATCTTTTTGACCACGTAAATTACTGTGACATTAATTGAACTTTTAATTGGAAACATGAGTTTAAAATTATCAAGGAAAAATCATTTTTACAAATCTTAAAAATAAATTAAAAGCTTATTTTGATCTTGGTCGGCATTCAATCAATTTATCAAAATGCATCTCCATGTAAAATTTCAACCCACTCATATTTCTGAATCAAAAGTTAACGACTCTTGAAAGCCTCGATCATTTTAGGAATCTTAAAATTCTAAATAACAAATAGTGTGGCTATTTTTATCTTAAGAGACTTAATTGCAATGATAACAAGAGAGATGGAACATGAATATGTTAACAAAAACTAAAACACAAACTAAAACATAACTTAGAAAATTAAAATTATAAAACAACTTACTTGAATAAAATAAAATATCTCTTTTATGTAAAAACTACTAATTATAAAATAAAATAAAATAACTCTTAAATGAATATAATAATTCAAAATTGAAATCTTTCCACATTCTTAAATAGATGTATATAAGATGTCTATACTAAAGATATCAGTAATGAAAGAGCTTAAACAGTCATATGTTTAGATTGACATATTATTAATAAAAACATTTTGAAGCATTAAAATTTTATATAACAAACAGTGTGATTAGTTTTATTTCAAAAGACCTAATTACAATAATAACAAAGATGAAATGTTAATATATTAACAAAAATTAAAGATATCTTTCCACATTTTTAAATAGATAGCAATTCAAAATTGAAATCTATCTTGAAATAGATTATTTAAGATGTCAATACTAATGAAACACTAATTTACTTACTCGCATGTTCCATGGCCTGGAAAAGGGTCAGGAAGGTTTGGAATAATTGGCATATGGTCTATAGGGCCAGGAAGCTTTGGCATAATTGGCATATGATCTGTAGGACCACTCCCGCCCCCGGGCATTGTAGGATTTGGGTTGGAGCCTGAGCCACCTACTGGACTAGAGCCATCGCCTCCTGCGCCTGCAGAAGGGCTGGATCCATCATCCGGACTAGGTTTCGAGTTTGATCCATAGCTCCCACCTGGTTCAGGCAACAAAAAAGGAGCCTTTTCAATTTGTTTCAGCTATTGCATGCAAGGAAAACGTATTACTATCAGGAAATTGAATCAGTTTACCTGAAGATGGAAGGCCGCCTCCACTGCCATCTCCATCGGTATCCCCTTTCTGCTGTCCGAATTCCTTTTGACTGGCAGT